>MU705803.1:118304-169902 GCA_026770625.1 Nicotiana glauca
CGATCCAATACATGTATATGTATATAATGCTGCAGCGTGCAGCCCGATCTGATATAATAGTAACTGCGCTTACTGGGGGTGTGTGCAGACTCCGGAGGGGCTCCTTCAGCCCAAGCGCTATAATACTGCGGCATGCAGTTCGATCCATATATATAATATACTACTACGACGTGCAGTCCGATCCATATATATTATACTACTGCGGCGTGCAGTCCAATCCATATATATTATACTACTACGACGTGCAGTCCGATCCATATATATTATACTACTTCGGCGTGCAGTCCGATCCATATATATTATACTACTGTGGCGTGCAGTCTGATCCATATATATATATATATATATATATATATATATATATATATATATATATATCATATATATATCATATATATAATACTGTGGTGGGCAGTCCGATCCAATATATGTATATGTATATACTGATACGGCGTGCAGCCCGATCCGGTATCTGTCAAATAGCTCACTATGGGTCCTCGACCCCTCTCAGTCAATATAGACTTGGCCTCTCGGGCCCACTCACTAGAACAGGGCATTCAACCCTAGGTATTTCTCATTTAGAGTGCAATTTGCTAATACCGATTCATATTACGTTTTATAGTTAAGAGTACGACTGAGAGTATGTGTTCAACAAATANTTCCCCAGTCACAATATCACCACGCTCATCATACGACGCGTGTTTCATCTCGACATAGCACCGTAAAGTGCAAATACGGGGTTTCAAACCCTCAGTATATCATTCATGACTACTACTCACCTCGAACCGGCCAAAATCCTAGCTCGCCTTGCGCTTCCCTCGCAAATCGACCTCCTCGAGTGCCAAATCTGATCAAAACCAATAAGAATACATCAAAATAAGCTAATGCATCATAACCCACTAGAAATGACTCGAAAAACACCCAAAAACACGAAGTTGCCAAAACCCGAGCCCCGGGCCCGCTTCTCGAAAAATTACGAAATCTACATTTTTAGAATCCTCGTCTCGCCACAACTCCGTACATATAGAATTTATCAAAATCGGAGTCCAAATGCTCCTTCAAACCGCACAAATTCGTTTCCAAAAACCAAGCCCTAGTTCTTCACAATTTCTACCAATTTTCAGGAATTTAGGTGTTGATTCTTCAATAAAATGATGTTTCAAAGTCAAGAGACTTACCTCCAATCGATACCCGTCGAAAACCTTCTAATTCTCTCGGCAAAAGCTCCCAAGTTCGCTTAACAATGGTGAAAAATGGGCTAAACTCGCGGATGAAATATTTAATAACCCTTCTGTCTGCCCAGCTATTTAACCTTACGCGATCGCATCCCCAGTCACGCGATCGCGGAGAACAAAAATCTAGTCCATCAATTTTACCTTACGTGATCGCAGGAATCATTACGCGATCGCAGTGAACCAAACTCCCACTCTACGCAATCGCACTACCCTTCATGCGATCGCACTGAACGACCAGCCAGACCTACGCGATCGCAGACAAGCCCACGCCATCGCAGAGAGGAATCGCTGCTCTGCAATTTCTGCTGCAACTTTTAACTTAAAAATCCCCGTTGGGCATCCGAAATCACCCCAGGGCCCTCGGGACCTCAACCAAAAATACAGATATGATCTATTACCTCATCCAAACTTGATCGAATCATAAAATCACTATCGATAACATCAAAATCGTCCGTTTTCAACAAATTCAAGTTTAAGTTTAACTATAACTTCCGAAACCAACGACCAAACGATGTCCGAATGACCTGAAAATTTGCAGACATATCCAAAATCACCTAAGGAAGCTATTGCAACTCTCGGAATTCCATTCCGACCCTCGGATCAAAATCTCACCTATCGACCGGAATTCGCCAAAATTCAAACTTCGCCAATTCAAGCCTATTTCTACACCGGACCTCCAAATTCGATTCCGATCGCTCTCCTAGGTCACAAATCATCCCCCGAAGCTAACCGAACCATCGGAATTAGATTCCGAGCCCTATAACTCACAAGTCAACGTCCGGTTGACTTTTCCAACTTAAGTCTTCTTAAAAGAGACTAAGTGTCTCATTTCTTATCAAAATTACTCCAATTAAATTCTAACGCACCCAATACCGATGATGGGACATAAAGCAACACAATAAGGGGGAAATAGGGTGGTAATACCTGAGACAACGGGTCGAGTCGTCACACCAATTCACCTAGATAAGAAACCTAACCACTAATTCATCAATGGAACAAATAAACTGAATCTCAATCAAAATCACATTAACCCCACATAGAACACAACAGAACATTGAAGCTGAACTGAATCAAAAGTCACATTGATACTAAACAGAAGATTCAACAATAGTTTAAACTTCGACCTCAAATTAGATCACACAATGCTACAACAAAATGAAGGATTCAGTGGTTCAAAGGGGACAAACTAACACAAAACAAGAACAAATGGACACTATGAATACACTAACGAACATACTAAATTCATATGCAAAAATGACATACAATGGAAAGAAAGGAACGTAACATAAATGAGACCAATTGAACCAACAGTTTTATAAAATAACTTATGGACGATCCTATTCAATTGACTCAACAGCCCATAAGATACGCTAGCAATCAGTGATGAAAATTGGACAAGAAAAAGGTCTGAAGAGGAGGAAGGAGTAGTTTCGGTAGAAATGAAGAATTACCACGAAATAAAACAACAACAAAAGAAAAAAAAGGAAAAAAGAAATACCTTGAAATTACAGGCTAAACTCCATACAGTTCCTATTAAAATTTTGACTCTAACTCTTTGAGGTCAAAACAGACTTTAATCGAGTGTTCTCGACTGACAACACTCGATTAAAGTCGATTAAAACCCCAATTTTTCCTAACTCGGACAGGTTCCAGGTTTTGGTACTTCTAGGGTTCTTCAATTGATTTGAGATTTGCCCAATTCCGGCTTGATTCGACGGAAACTAGGGGTGGTTTGGGAACGAGGGAGGTCAAATGGTCACAGGGTGTAAGTTTAGGAGTCATCGGAGAAGGTGAGGTTTTTAACCGATCTTCGATTGAAGATTCGAAGAGTTCCGTCATGATTTGAAGGACAAGGGTCATAGATTTGGATTGAGGGAGGTTTGGAGGTCCAGGGGTGTTATTTGGGTGGCCGGCGGCGTCGTTGTCGCCAGGTTTCAGGCGAAGGGATGGAGGGGCGGCTAGGGTTTGAGACGGGGATTGGTTTGAGTTTCTGGGAGAGACGATGGGGTGGGGTTTGGTTTGTGGGGGCTGGGTAGGAGTTTTAGGCTTATATAGTGGGTAGGGGTATTAATTCTGGCCGTTGGATCAATTAAGATCAACGGCCTAGATCAGTTGATTAATTGAAACGATGTCGTTTCAATTTCCTTAAGACTGGATCGGTCTCTGATGGGAACGGGTCGGGTGAGAGAGGAGTAATCCAGACCGTTCGATCAAACCAATCCAACGGCTTGGAACAACTGGCCAAATACGACGTCGTTTGGATATATCTGGAGATGGACTGGAGCTGGGTCAGAGAGGTGTTTGAATTGGTCCTGGTTTGGGGTGGGCCTGGTCCGATTTTTCTCTTTACTTTCATTTTGCTTCTTTTCTTTTTAAACTAATCTTCAAAATTAAAACCTAAAATCCTAATTTAAATTGTAAAACAAAAATTAACTTAAAAATACTAATTAACTCTTAAAAACAATTATCACACAAAATTGAATAAAAGAAAATCACACGATTTTTACATTTAATATTAAAATGCAAAGTGCATTATTTTTTGTGATTTTTTATTTTTGTAGAGCACACTTAAGTACTCCTAATTGTAAAATTAAATCCTAGAATACAAATGCAACATATTTTTTTATATTTTTATTAATTTAAACAAATAAACATGCACGCACAAACGCAAACAATAAGAGAAAAATAACACAAAATCCGCAAAAATTGCAAACAATACAAAACTATTTTATTTTGGATTTTTAGGAGTAATTCTCATATAGGGCAAAAATCACGTGCTCACACTCACCTCCGCATATATATGTAGGTTTGTTATTTTGAGTGCTTCCTAAATTACTAAAAAAGTTTGTTATTTACCTTACTCCTTACGCATAAATAAAATAAACATGAAACTAAAAGACAACATTTTTATTTGAAAAATCATCCGGCTCAAAATTGCAAAATTAATGACCTACCGCGTAAGATTTTAACCTCAACTTCACTAGAACAACTAAGCCAAAAGTACTGATTAAAACTCTTGTAACCTAATATACCTTCACACTTCACCTACTTCTACTTATTGCATGAAGAATACAAAATATTCCAACTTGCAAACATAGAAATACTCCAAGAAATTGTTTGAATGATATCTTGATTACAACTTAATATCCTAAAACATATGAACTAAACTGACTCAAATAGAAAAGAAATTATCATTCAGAAGAAACTTGATCTATAACTTCACGTGCATTTTGAACTGAAAAATGCTTATGCTCTTTTCTTCAATTAAGGTGTGTCTTCAACAGTCCATAGGCAAGGTATTTAACTCCTCATGACTCCGAGATCATTGGGAGTCCTAAACACAGTCAAAATCTCATTTACTTGCAAATCCTAAGATTATAAGGACTGCTCAAGCTTTGTGACTCGGATTTGCAAATACCCTTAGGCAACAAGACTTATTGATCAAGAATCCTTCCCACAAATATCGGACTGCAGTAACATTTGCGTAAAATGTTACTTCCCTATAAAGACCTTCAGCAACTACTGTGAGAACCCAGTTCTTAGAACATGTTCAATGCACACACTTATTAATCATCAAAACTCATAACTCAACAAAATCCCCCATTTTGATGATGACAAATTTTGTGCTTATGAACCAGGTAAGAAACAATAAACCAACACAGAAATAGTATCAAACAATCATGAATTATTAAGAACCAGTGAACTAACAAACACCCTCCCCCCCAACTTTATCTTTCCCTTTTTGGCATTATTAGAAAAACAAAACAGTTATGAGATGAATTATGCAACATAATACAATATTCATGGCCATTGGGGCTACACAAAAAGCACAAGAGAAATCAAAACAAAATGAACAATGATGAAGATATTGACCATGTGAGAAGAAGGGAAACAACATAAGAGAATTTGATTAAATAACGCCAAATTAATCCAAGGTCCTTGATCAAAAGGCATTAAAATAAAAAATCTAGATGTTCATCCGTACTAACCTAAATTATACATAAAAGAAAGAATAGGTCACTACTCGGCTACTGAAATTAGGCACACTATAGGGGGGATAAGGACCAAGGTTAGGGTTGGAGGTAGGGGGTCAAGACCTTCACAAGAGTTGCAATTTGTTGTGCATGAGCTTCTCTGTCCTTTCTCGGCTCTTCCCTAAGCAACTTGGTTTTCTTTCGCAGTTCATCATTTTCTTCCCTAAATTTAGCATTTTCCTCCAAGGCCAACTCCAACCTCTTAGAAAGCTCAGGATCGCTATTGCTTCCAGGCAGAATTGCAGTTCAAGTTGGGCCTCTAGCCTTGATCTTATTATAGCCACTCTGTCTGAGTGTGACTACATCCAGGACATCATTGTGATTGCCAAACTTTAGCACAAGCAGGGAGATATTGAGGCTGTAAAATAGCTCAGTCAACATGAAACCATAGGGCATAGCATGTTTAGCCTTAGACGTGTCTGCAAACCCTTGCCACGTGTTGGATTATCAAACTAGGAAGGTTGATGTCCTTACTAGTGTCCAACAACTACATCATAGCTATGTCAAGAAGAGTGGCCTCATGCCTCTTCTCAATCATATGTAGAATGAAAGAATTCACAAAATAGAACAAAAATTTGTGAAAAAGGGTCATATTAATCTTATACACCTTTTGAGGAGCATCCAGTTCAAATTTAACTTTTTGGTGACCACAATACCTCTACCCACATCATTGTCAATTTTTGGCCACTTTTTCTTTAAATAATTTTCAAATCCTAGGGAGGGAATGTTGAGCAGCAATCTGAATTCCTTAGCATCAAATTCTAGCTCAAAGTGTCTCACAGAGATCTTTAAGAATTTGCCATCAAACTAAAAGTTAGCATAAAACTCAACCCTTGTAGGTGAATACATCGGGGGAAACAGTTTCACAAACATATGTCCATCCCTGCATGTCAAGCTTCTCTACCAACTGTGCCATTCCATTTTCAATAGTGTTGTCCAGGATCTTTCCATTAAAGATTTTCCTACTTTTGAACTATGTCATCCTATCAACTACCTCTAACTCAGTAGTTTATTTCTTCCCTCAGATCTTCTTCTGAGAAGTAGATGCAGTTGCCTTGATAGGTTTGACAACAATCCTCTTCACTAATGGTTTCTTTCCCTTAGGGGAAGAAACATGTTCATCACCCTCATCAAATTCAACAACATCTTCAGCTAGCTCTAACTGAGTTCCTTGTTTTTTTAGTACTCTTAGCTTCTTTGTTCAGTTGCTCATCAAGAACGTTTCTCTTACTCCTGGTTAAAGGAGTTCAAGTAGGAGGATCCACCTTCTTCTTTCTTTGTGAACGTGTCTTTTTAGGTTTTGCTGGGGCTTTCTTCTTCTTCTTTCCCACCTTAGATAATGGCAGGTTAACCTCATCACTTTTAGCTTCCTTATCTCCTAAGATAGGAGTTAAGGAAGGCCTTGGTTCCTCCGAACCTTCCTATGACTACCCGACCCGTCGTCTCGTGAGTTATCGCCCCGTTCTTCCCATTTTAGATTTCTACAAGCTTCATTATCTGTTTCATATGTAGTCGAGTTGATTTGCAGTGATTTTGATAAGAAATGAGTCACTTAGTCTCTTTAAGGAAGACTTAGTTTGAAAAAGTCAACTGGGAGTTGACTTATGTGTTAGAGGGCTCGGATGTGAATTTTGATGGTTCCGTTAGCTCTAGGAGGTGATTCTTGACTTAGGAGTGTGATCGGAAGTGGTTTTGGAGGTCCGATGTAGAATTAGGCTTTAATTGGCGAAGTTAGTATTTTGGCGATTTTCGGTTGATAGGTGAGATTTTGATCCGGGAGTCGGAATGGAATTCCGAGAGTTGCTGTAGCTTCATTAGGTGATTTGGAATGTGTGTAAAAAATTTCAGGTCATTCGGACGTGGTTTGGTTGGGCTTTTTATCGATTGCGTGTTTTAGAAGTTTTAAAGGAACTTAGTCTTGAATTCGATGTAAATTGGTGATTTTGGCGTTAGTTGAGGTGTTTTGACGATTGGATCAAGTTTGGATAATTTTTTAAGACATGTTGGTGGATTTGGTTGAGGTCTCGGGGGCCTCGGGTGTATTCCGGAAGGTTAACAGATCGATTTAGGCACGAAAAACTAAGTTGCTGCATTTTTTTCACAGCACTGTGAACAGTAGTTTTAAACAGTGCCCATGAACAGTCCCCCATAACAGTATCCGTGAATAGTACCGTGAGCAGCACCCCGTGAACAGTAATACGGGTGAACAGTACACGGGGTGAGCAGTGCACACGAAAATTTCTGGACAGATTTTTTCTCAAGTTCCGAAAATGGGACAAACCCATTTTCCATTTTTAGCGATTTGGAGCTCGGATAGGGCGATTCTTGGACATATTTTCATATAGAACAACGAGGTAAGTGTTCTTAACTCAATTTTGGTTGTATAACTTGAATCTACCACAAGTTTTGGCATTTAATCCGTGAATTTTGTTGGAAAGTGTAGAAACCTCTCTTGGATAGAATCATGGATTTGAGGGTCGAAATGTGATGGGAATTGGATAATTTTGGTATGGTTAGACTCATGGCGAGATGAGGAATCCGGTGATGTTAATTTTCTAATTTTTTGAGAGGTGGGCTCGGGGCTCGGGTTTTCGCTAATTTCAAGAATTTCAATATTTTTCGATTATTTGGATTGGGCTTTGTTCCCATAACATATTATGACATATTCGTTATGATTTTGGATAGATTCGACGCATGTGTAGGCCAATTCAAGGGGCAAAGGCATCGCGAGTTAAAGACGAGGTGAGTAATATTTGTCAATGACATCCTGAGGGTTTGAAACCCCGGATTTTCACACCATACTGCTATATTGAGGTGACTTGCACGCCGGATAGCGAGCGTGGGGTAGAGCACCATTGGGGATAGTGACTTGGTCCGTCCCGATTGATGAAATTACTGCATATTTGACTGAAACTACTTGTTATCATCATAATTTGGGTTATTTGCCATATTTGGGTTTCGTGCCAATTATTTGAACACTTTGGGGATTGTAGTCGATAATTCCTCACTGATTTAATTATATATTTGAACTCAGTCATGTATTTTCCACTGTTTTAAAAACTCAGCCAAGTTATTATGCCTTAAACACTCGAAATGATATTACTAAAAATATTTTTGGGCTGAGCATCATGTTTTATTGTTGCCCGAGTGGCTTATGTGATTATGTTGACTGAGTAAGGCCGAGGGCCTGTATTGTAAGGATATATGGATCGGGCTGCGCACCGCAGCGGTTAATATATGATATTGTCGTAAGAGTGAGCCCGAGGGGCTGATACTATTCTGAGTTACTGATAATGAGCCCGAGGGGCAGATTTCTACTTTTCATTTTGATACTGAGCCCGATGGGCAGATTTCTACTTGTTATTTTGATATTGAGGCCGAGAGCCTGGTTGATTATATTGATATTGAGGCCGAGAGCCTAGTTGATGCCACGCGATTGCTTGATATTGTGCTTGGGTTATAGGAGCCCCTCCGGAGTCTGTACACACCCCAAGTACGCACCGTCGACGATAAATAAATGGATGGCTCGGGCTGCACGCCGCAGTGGGTACCAGAGTGTACCGTCATGTGCATTGCATTGCACTCATACATTTGTTCTTATATGTATTATCAGTCATAATATTTATGCACTCTTATTTCATTCGCTTTTATGCTACTTCTTTCAATAATTACCTAATATCCTGGCATTATCTGTTAACGGAGTGTTGTGCCCGAGGGGCTGACTTCTGTGCTTGTTTGCACTACTTGTTTTGCATTCATTTGCTTAACTGTTGGAAAAAGACATTTTCAAAAGAGGTTTCAAACTGAGCTAAGATATTTCTAAAGATTTCATAGTTTCATTGTTTTTCTCAAAGGGTTTACACTGCTCCTATATAGCGTGATGGCTTGCTTTACGTGATTTCTTACTGCTCAGTTGTTATTTACCTTTATTACTCACTGAGTTGGAGTACTCACTTTACTCCCTGTACCTCGTGTGCAGTTGCAGGTATTTATTCACCCGATAGCGGGTATAGGCTGTTTGGAGGCAGAGTTGTAAGAGCTTAGCGAGGTGACTGCCAACGTTCGCAGCACCTTTTTATTTCTGTGACATTCATTATTCCTGTTCAGTGTACTTCTAGACTTGTAAATGTAAATTTCATCCTTATAAATGCTCGTGACTTGTGACACCCTGGTTAGGGCTGTGTTGGGTTGCATTTCCGCATTTTTTACCTATACTTCCGCTATTTGGTATTATTAAACCATGTTGTACTATAATTGCGGTTAAATAATTGTTTTAAAAGGATGAATTGGGTTGACTTGCTGGCCTTGTCTTCACGAGAGGTGCCATCACGACCAGGTTCGGCATTTGGGTCGTGACAAGTTGGTTTCAGAGCCTAGGTTACTAGGTCTCACGAGTCATTAGCAGGTTTAGTAGAGTCTCACGGATCGGTACGGAGACGTCTGTTTTTATCCTCGAGAGGCTACAGAACCTTTAGGAAAAACTTCATACTCTTGAAATTCTTATCGTGCATCCTTGATTCAGCTTGAAAAGTAACTCTTACATTTCCTTCCACGTGATCGTACGCACGAACGAGCGCTAAGTATTAGATGTGCCTTGATGGCCTGTAATTCCCCGATCGAAGGGCAAGACGTGATCTTTGTGAGTTTGATATTAGGCCAGTCTAGAGAACTTAAGGACGGATCTTTGCCTGTGTCTTGAGCATTGAGGTGCTGATGGTGCGAGCAAGTGTTTTGAACTTATATGTCTGTTATTGTCCCTATTAGTGGGAATGATGGTTGGATAGCTAAGCAATGAGTATGTTAGTACTTCGACATGTATCTATATGACTTGGAAGTGATGGGGAAGGGTTGCAAGATGATAGATGAACTATTAAGTATTTGATTTTCATTGTGATTGGATGTGTAGCCCCGAGTTATGGGCGCGTGAAGAATCTTTTCATGTCTCCTATTTTGAGTGAAGTAAATTTCATGTTAGGGTATGAGTTTCGACTCAGAAAGATTAAGTGATTCATGTTAGGGTATGAGTTTCGACTCAGAAAGATTAAGTGACTGTGTAATGTGTATGACAGTGGAAGGTATACAAAATGTTAATTGGAAGCAAAGAATGTGGGTTATCTCCTGTGGAGTATTCTAAGGTGGTGTGACCCTTATGTTGTCTATTAGAAGATCTCATTTACAAGTGAAGAATATGCGTTGAAATCTAAATTGGGCTGCCTAGAGAGTGGGCTTAAATGTTGTGTGAGTGAATGCAAGAATTACAGAAGAGTTAAAATTCCAGATGATTTATGTTTTCACGAGCTTATGAAGGAGCGAGTTCAATATCACTATGGTATTACGGCAACAATAGAGTATATGCGTTATGATTTATTGAGTGCGTTTTGATCTATGGCTTTGAGCCAAGTTGAGGAGTTTGCTATTAATTAAGTTGATTGCATG
This sequence comes from Nicotiana glauca, assembly GCA_026770625.1. Lineage (NCBI taxonomy): Eukaryota > Viridiplantae > Streptophyta > Magnoliopsida > Solanales > Solanaceae > Nicotiana > Nicotiana glauca. The sequence goes on from MU705803.1 coordinate 129,010, forward strand.
GTTATGTGCTATATTGGTTCCGGTTTGAGGTGTGTTGGTGAGTCAGTTATGGCTTACGGAGATTAAGGTCGACCAGACGGTGGCCAGGCTCATTTTTATGCTATTCCAGGCAGGACAGATGTTATTACTTCAGATGCTATCATTACAGGTATTGTTCCAGTATGCCACAGAGATGCCTCTATATTATTCGATCCCGGTTCCACCTCTTCTTATGTGTCCTCATATTTTGCTCATTATTTGGATACACCCCGAGAGTTTCTTTCTTTACCTGTTCATGTATCTACCCCGGTGGGTGATACTATTATTGTGGACCGTGTGTATCGGTCAGGTGTTGTAATTATTGAGTGTCTGGAGACCTGAGTTGATCTATTGCTATTGAGCATGGTGGACTTTGATGTTATGTTTGGCATGGATTGCTTGTCTCCGTGTCATGCTATTCTAGACTGTCATGCTAAGACAGTTACTTTGGCTATGCCGGGTGTACCTCAGATCAAGTGGCGTGGTGTGACTGATTATGTTCCTAGCAGAGTAATTTCTTTCTTGTAAGCCCAGCGTATGGTTGGGAAAGGTTGTCTATCATATCTAGCTTTTGTGCAAGATGTTGGAGCTGAGACTCCTAGTATTGATTCTGTCACAGTTGTGAGGGATTTTTCCTGATGTATTTCCTGCAGACCTGGCGAGCATGACAACGGACAGGGATATTGATTTCGGTATCAACTTGGTGTCGGGCACTCATCCCATTTCTATTCCACTATACCGTATGGCACCAGCGAAGCTGAAGGAATTGAAAGAGCAACTTCAGGAGCTCCTAGAAAAGGGGTTCATTCGGCCTTGTGTGTCACCTGGGGGTGCACCAGTCTTATTTGTGAAGAAGGATGGCACAATAAGAATGTGCATTGATTACAGGCAGTATTCTTGGGTTGGTATCCTACATGGCCTGGTCAAGCAAGAGGAATTCCGTTTTGATAACTTGGGTATGTGTGAGCAGATTTGAAAGTTTTCTTGATGGTTTTTACCATAGTTCGAACCAGATATCTTCTACCGGTGCGAGGAAAATATTGTATATTGTGAACTACTTCTAGATGGAAGCAAATAGAAGATTTCTAACTGCACGGAATGAAATTTTCCTATAGACCAGAAATTCTAATGAGATTTTTTGTTTGCAACAAGATGGCATGATATACGTGGTGTATGGTACATGCTTAATATTTTCATGTATAAGGTGGTAGTTCATTCTTAAAGGGAAGGTCACGAGTTCTGGATGGAATAGTCAGTTTCAAGTATTTAGATGAATGTTATAACTGCTCGGTAAGACCTGAGAAGGGTGCGTACTATATTTTAACCAACAAATGTCTATTGGTATTATAACACCCACTTGGTTGATCGACTGCCAATATTTCGATCTTGCTATGCATTGTAGGAAAATTTTGAGAATAATTATCATGAAATGATCGTACTTGAGGGATGTGTCAGTCATTGAGTGCTGAGGTTGTGATCAGTTATGGAGATTTATATAATCTAGGAATATGGAGATGGGGAATTCTCAAAAATATACTATTTCAGGATTGTGGCATGTTGAGGAGAGTGTTTTATCTAACTCATTGGATGCACCATCCGGGCTAATTGATGGTGATTACTATACGCTCTGAGCGCGAATATATGTGAGTTTTGAACCTATGTGCAAGCACCGAGCCAATATTAATGCTCGAAAGATATGTAAGCTATGATATTCCTACAGTGGGATATTGAGCTTAAAGGTATAATGTTTCTCATATTTGTAACTTTGTTAAGAACTATCTGGACTATACTTGAGATTTCCAAGATGCTAGATGCCAGAACAAACTTGGTAATTACTATTTTGCGTTAATTTGCTGATTTGAGTTGTGACAGCATAGCTTGCTCATGCCTACGATATAGAGTATTATTTATGCCAGTCCAGGAGCATGAGAATCTTATTTCATTTAGCATATACATGTGTACTTGTTGGATTGCTCCTATATGATATGCTTGGACTGGAGGTCTATGACCGTGCCAGGTGGATTATGTTGTTGGCAACTAAGTTTCTCGTGAGGTTGATGTCAATGTGAGCTATAGAAGAGCTGGTTACTATTAATCTATTCATGTATTTGGGTTCCACTGTGATTGACGAGCTCATAGCATATCGTTGGGGTGGTACTTGTGGAGCTTGCAAATCAGCTCTCTTCTTTGAGGTGTTTTCCCTTTCTGGGGTAACCAGATGGTGCAATAGTGAGGTTTACTAGTATGACATTGTATTATGTACTTCTCTATGGTCATGATGATTCTCTTGTGGTACTAGACATCAAATTGCGCTTGGTTGATGGTTTTGAGCATGGTGACTTGGGGTGTCTCAGGTGAACTAGTGTCTGAATACCTCGCGGTTAGATTTGGGTGTTCTGTTTCTATGATGTGAGACGGGTTCTCAGCTTTGTGTTGTGGTGGTACTAGTGAGCTTGTGGTACAGCTCTTTCACTTGAGTCATTTTCATGAATTTAGTATACTCGGACTGTTGCTTATTGGCTCGCATACTATGCGAGTTGTGGCTTAGGCTTGTATTGATGTGTCATGTCACCAGAGTAGTGTGTTGGATTAGAAGAGATTAGATGGATCATTAATCATTACAAACGGATTCGATTTCGGTATGTTGGAAGGATAATATCGAGCTTCGACTCAGAAACTTGATATAGCATTTGCCAAATGAGAAATGACTTCATGAATGGTTAATATGGGAAATGGTTATGGCTTACCGCGTGACTTAGTCATCATTGGTAGCATATGAAAGTGTGAGATGAGACTTTAGTTGATAAAAAAATTTCTATCGGTATTCGGGTGTTGTGTGCAGCTGCTATGATTAGGAGTTATCACTAAAAGCGTTTGAATTATGTGGTCTATCATGTAATAGCACCTGAGGTAGCAGGTGAGTGTTATTACAACTTGTTCGGTCTTATTCACAGTATAAATGTGGGATTATGATCATACGAAAGATTTCAAAAATGGGAATGTGGTCCTATAGTTTGTGGACTAGATTGGATTGCAAAAAAAATTCAATTACAATGCGTTGTCGGACCTATATGAGATAGGGTGACGTGGAATCACCCCCGGGTTTATGCATGGTAAGGTTATTTAGTGATTGTTTGGCTTTTGGAACAACTCTGGGCACGTTCGAGGACGAACGTTTGTTTAAGTTGGGGAGGATGTAACGACCCGACCCGTCGTCTTGTGAGTTATCGCCCCATTCTTCCCATTTTCTATTTCTACATGCTTCGTTATCCATGTCATATGTAGTCGAGTTGATTTGGAGTGATTTTGATAAGAAATGAGACACTTAGTCTCTTTAAGGAAGACTTAGTTTGGAAAAGTCAACTGGGAGTTGACTTATGTGTTAGAGGGCTCGGATGTGAATTTTGATGGTTCCGTTAGCTCTAGGAGGTGATTCTTGACTTAGGAGTGTGATCGGAAGTGGTTTTGGAGGTCCGATGTAGAATTAGGCTTTAATTGGCGAAGTTAGTATTTTGGCGATTTCCGGTTGATAGGTGAGATTTTGATCCGGGAGTCAGAATGGAATTCCGAGAGTTGTTGTAGCTTTGTTAGGTGATTTGGGATGTGTGTTTTGAAAATTTCAAATTATTCGGACGTGGTTTGGTCGGGCTTTTTATCGAATGCGTGTTTTAGAAGTTTTAAAGGAACTTAGGCTTGAATTCGATGTAAATTGGTGATTTTGGCATTAGTTGAGGTGTTTTGACGATTGGAGCAAGTTTGGATAATGTTTTAAGACATGTTTGTGGTTTTAGTTGAGGTCCCGGGGGCCTCGGGTGTATTTCGAAAGGTTAACAGATCGATTTAGGCAAGAAAAATAAAGCTGCTGCATTTTTTTCACAACACTATGAATAGTAGTTTTAAACAGTGCCATGAACAATACCTCGTAACAGTGTCCCGTAACAGTATCCGTGAATAGTACCCCGTGAACAGTAACATGGGTGAACGGTAACACGGGGTGAACAGTGCACACGAAAATTTCTGGACATATGTTTTCTCAAGTTCCGAAAATGGGACGAACCCATTTTCCATTTTTAGCAATTTGGAGCTCGGATAGGGCGATTCTTGGATAGATTTTCATAGAGAACAATGGGGTAAGTGTTCTTAACTTAATTTTGGTTGTATAACATGAATCTATCACAAGTTTTGGCATTTAATCCGTGAATTTTGTTGGAAAAGTGTAGAAACCCCTCTTGGATAGAATCATGGATTTGAGGGACGAAAAGTGATGGGAATTGGATAATTTTGGTATGGTTAGACTCGTAGAGATATGAGGAATCCGATGATGTTAATTTTCTAATTTTTCAAGAGGTGGGCTCGGGGCTCGGGTTTTCGCTAATTTTGAGAATTTTGGTATTTTTCGATTATTTGGATTGGGCTTTGTTCCCATAACATATTATGATGTATTCGTTCTGATTTTGGATAGATTCGACGCATGTGGAGGCCAATTCGAGGGGCAAAGGCGTCGCGAGTTAAAGACGAGGTGAGTAATGTTTGTAAATGATATCCTCAGGGTTTGAAACCCGGATTTGCACACCATAGTGATGTATTGAGGTGACTTACACGCCGGATAGCGAGCGTGGGGTAGAGAACCATTGGGGATTGTGACTTGGTCTGTCCCGATTGATGAAATTACTGCGTATTTGACTGAAATTACTTGTTATCATCATAATTTGGGTTGATTGCCATATTTGAGCTTCGTGCCAATTATTTGAACCCTTCGGGGATTGTTGTCGATAATTCCTCACTGATTTAATTATATATTTGAACTCAGTCATGTATTTTCCATTGTTTTAAAAACTCAACCAAGTTATTATGCTTTAAACACTCGAAATGATATTACTAAAAATATTTTTGGGCTGGCGTCATGTTTTATTGTTGCCCTAATGGCTTATGTGATTATGTTGATTGAGTAAGGCCGAGGGCCTGTATTGTGAGGATATATGGATCGGGCTGCGCGCCGCAACAGTTACTATATGATATTATTCTGATATTGAACCCGAGGGACTGATACTGTTCTGAGTTACTGATACTGAGCCCGAGGGGCAGATTTCTACTTGTCATTTTGATACTGAGCCCGAGGGGCTGATTTGTACTTGTTATTTTGATATTGAGGCCGAGAGCCTGGTTGATTATATTGATATTGAGGCCGAGATCCTGGTTGATGCCACGAGATGGCTTGACATTGCGCTTGGGTTGTAGGAGGCCCTCCGGAGTCTGTACACACCCCTACTAAGCGCCGTCGACGATAAATAAATAGATGGCTCGGGCTACACGCCACAGTGGGTACCAGAGTGTACCGTCATATGCATTGAATTGCACCCATGCATTTGTTCTTATTTGTATTATCAGTCATAATATTTCTGCACTCTTATTTCATTAGCTTTTATGCTACTTCTTACAATAATTACCTGATATCCTGGCGTTATCTGTTAATAGAGTGTTGGGCCCGAGGGGCTGACTTCTGTGCTTGTTTGCACTACTTGTTTTGCATTCATTTGCTTAACTGTTGGAAAAAGACATTTTCAAAAGAGGTTTCAAACTGAGCTAAGATATTTCTAAAGATTTCACCGTTTCATTATTTTCCTCAAAGGGTTTACACTGCTCCTATATAGCCTGATGGCTTGCTTTATGTGTCTTATTGCTCAGTTGTTATTTACCCTTATTACTCACTGAGTTGGAGTACTCACTTTACTCCCTGCACCTCGTGTGCATTTGCAGGTATTTATTAACCAGGCAGCGGGTATAGGCCATTTGGAGGCAGAGTTGTAAGAGCTTAGCGAGGTGACTGCCAGCATTCGCAACACCGTTTTCTTTCTATGACATTCATTATTCCTTTTCACTGTACTTCTAGACCTGTAAATGTAAATTTCATCCTTATAGATGCTCGTGACTTGTGACACCCCAGTTAGGGCTATGTTGGGTTGGATTTCCACATTTTTTTATCTTTACTTCCGCTATTTGGTATTATTAAACCATGTTGTACTGTAATTGTGGTTAAATAATTGTTTTAAAAGAATGAATTGGGTTGACTGGCTGGCCTTGTCTTCACGAGAGGCGCCATCACGACCAGGTTCTGGATTTGGGTCATGACACTTCCTCTTCATTCAAATCTTCCAAGAGGCTAAGACTATATTTTCAATAGTCATATAACCTTCATGTTCTTTAATCTCATTTTCCTTCCCACTCTCAGATTCAAAGTCCTCATCCTCACTTTCTTTTTCATCATCTCATACTTTCTTGTGATCATTGTCCTCACTATCAGAATATCATTCTCCCTCAGTTTCCATTTCTTCTTCTGAATCTCCCACTTGTTCATCTTGTTTTTCTGATTCACCCTCATTCTCCTTTTTTGATTTACCCTCATCCTCACTTTTTGTCACTTCTAAGTCGTGATCCTTCTATCCTTCCATTTCTCCCTCTATATTTGTTTCCTCATCCTCATCATCATTACTCTAGTTTTAAGCACTTTTATCAAAACCTTTATTGGTCCCATATTCTTTCTCACCTTCCCCCTCGGTCACAGACTGCTCTGCAACTACTTCAACAGTCTCAAGTTGTTCTACAATCCCTTTTTTCACCACTAATGTTTCTACATGTGTTGTGTCTTTCAAGGGTTCAACTATATCTTGAGGGGATACATCTCTGGCAGATATAAGAACATCAAGTTTTGACAGAGAGGATTTTACCATAACATCCTCGTCCATTACAGGTTTCCCTTGATCAATGGGATCTTTAATTGTTTGTTCCCCCTTTGCAACAACATTGTTAGTTGATTTTGTACTTTTTACTTATTTCCTTAAAGTAGCCTTGACTTTTATTGGTTTGGAGGTGATATGTGGTATAGTCATAGTGGATTGGGTGGTTGTTTTTAGAGATGGCGGTATAGAGGTGGAAGAGTGACAATGGATGATGGTGGAGTGATATCATAGGATGGGGTTGAGAAGCAACATCTAATGGTGTGAATTTAACTATCGATTCACACTTTTCTTTCGCTTAGCCTTCTCAACTTTGGATTTGGAGCAATGTTTTGAGGATGATTTAGTTTATGAGGGATTATGGCTAGGCTTTGTCATGATGAAGAAGAGTCGAGAGAACTTGCTTTGTTTCTTGCATAGGGGAGTAGTCCTGATTTGACTAGAAGCGAGAGGGTATTGATTTGAGTTCTAACAGAACTCTAACAACGAATATACTTGTCAAACGGAGTTTTAGAATTAATAGGACTCTTAACTAAATAAAATTCCTCATTGACCTTTGCCTTTGACAACCGATAGAATTGATGCCAACCTGATTTAGGAAAGTCTGATTACATCTGTAATTCTAGATATTAAATTTTAAGAAATTTTGACAAGATGGATCGTACCTGAGTTGAATAACCAACTCCTTTGAAATTCCTTTGTCCTTTCCAAATAAAGTTTCAGACATAATAGGTTAATATCATAATACACCAGCACGGTTAGATTTTCAAGGCAAATGTGTATACTAAAAACAAGTATGAGAGTCAATCAAGTATTTTTTTTACTTAGACATCTACAGCTATTACCATTTATCCTAGTCAATCATTGGAATTCAGCATAGTGAGAGGACTTAATTAGTCCTAGTACTAGCTTGCTTCTTTTAAAATGAACTCTACTTAGTGTCTTAGTGGAAATGGCAACAATTTTATCTTCATTTTTACATAAATTTATTGAGATATTTCCTTTTTTCACATTATCTCTGAGAAAGTGGTGTCTGATATCAATGTATTTAGTTGTCTCATGTTAACATAGATATTTAGCAATATTTATGGCACTGGTATTGTCACAAAAAATAGGAACAGAATAAAAAAAAAATACCATAGTCTGTGAGTTGCTGCCTTATCAATAACAATTGTGTGCAACATGATGTCGTTTCCATATATTATGTTTCAATTGTAGATAGAACTACTGAGTTCTTCTTCTTTGTTACCCCAATACAAAAGAAAAGAATGTGGAAAGTGAGCTGTTCCAGAAGTATTTTTTCTGTCAACATGAAAACATACATAGTCGGTATCAACATAACCAACTAAGTCAAAATTTTATCCTCTTGAATACCACATGCATAAATCAAGAGTTCCTTTCAAGTATCTGAGTATTCTTTGGACTTCCTTCAAGTGATATTCCTTGGGATTTTCTTGAAACCTTGCACATAGACCCACACTAAACATAATGTTAAGCATTCTTGCAGTGAGATACAGAAGTGAACCAAACATTTCTCTGTATAGGTTTTGTTCCGCATTTTTCCCTTCTTCATTCAGATCAAGCTTTATGCAATGTCAACAGGAGTATCAACTGACTTTAAGGAATCCGTGTTACATTTTTTCAAGAGCTCTTTGATGTACTTTTGTTGATGAATCATGGTTCCAATAGGTGTCTGCTTGATTTGTATCGAAGGAAAAAGTTCAAATCACCCATCATGCTTATTTTAAATTCATTCTCCGACATTTCAGCAAATTCTTTGCACAGTATTTTATTAGTGACCCCAAAATTAATATCATCCATATACACTTATACAATCAAAAGGTTCTTTTCTTTGTATTTTAGAAACAGTGTATTGTCTACCTTTCCACTTAGAAAGCCATTGGTTAAGAAGAATTTTAAGAGCCTCTCATACTAAGCTCTTGGGTCGGTTTTAGTCCATATAAGGACTTGTTCAATTTGAAGACATGATAAGGAAATTATACAATTTCAAAGCGAGGAGGCAACTTGACAAACACTTGTTTCTTTCAAATAGCCATTCAAAAATGCACTCTTTATATCCAACTGATATAGCGTATACTCCATATATATAGCAAAAGTTGTCAACATTCTGATGGCTTCCATTCTGGCTACTGGAGAAAATATTTCATCATAGTCAATTTTTTCTTCTTGATTGTATCCTTGAACCACTTGTTTGGACTTGTTCCTAGTATATTTCCTTCATATCCAGCTTGTTCCTGAACACCCCATCTACGTCCTATAACAGTTGTGTTTTCAAATCATTGTACCAGATTCCAAAACTTTTCCCTCTCAAATTTTTTTATCTCCTCCTACATGGCAATTATCCAATCTGAGTCCTTTAGGGCCTCCTTTATGTTCTTTAGCTCTATCTGAGATAGAAAGGTAGTGAGTGAACATATATTTCTGAAGGATGATCTTGTTTATGCTCCTGCATTTAGATCATTAATGATATTTTCAAGGGGATGAGAGCTTTGTTGTTCCCATGACCTAACTTATAGACCTTGAGATGGTTTAGTAGAGAAGTCGCCTAAAAGGCCAGTGACAGTGGGTAAAACTTCTCCTGCCTGAGTATCTATCAGAATTGTTCCCCATTCCTCTTGTACTACTTGATTACTTCCATCACCTTCTTGATTGCATGATGCTCTTTTAGATTTTTTTCTCAAATTCTCCTTAAGTTTTAGAGATTCTTTCCTCTGTGAGCTTTATATCATAGTCTTCATCTTGCAAAACTTTCTCAGCCATATTGTTAGATTTATCAATGATCACATGAATATTTTGTTCAACCCACATAGCTCTTTTACTAAACACTTTATATGCTTTACTATGTGGCTAATATCCCAAGAATACTCCCTTATCACCTATATCATCAAATTTACCTAGAGCATTTTTACCATTGTTGTGCACAAAGCATTTACAACTAAAAGCTCTCAGGGGGGTAATGTTGGGTTTTCATCCTCAAAGTAACTCATTGGGAGTTTTTCCAAGAATGGGTCTAACGATGCACCTATTTAACAGGTGACATGCAGTATTAAGTACCTCATCCAAGAAGCTTTTAGGTATTTCACTAGCAATCAACATAGTCCTACCAATATCTTAAAGAGATCTATTCTTCTTTTTTTCATAAAAATAGTTATAGGTGCAGAGAAGTTATGTTCAATGGCATGAGTGTTGTAGAATTCATGGAATTTAGAGTTTTCAAACTAAGTTCCATGATATGTTCTAATGCTTAACACAAAACTTCCTAGTTTTTGTTGAATCATTCTGACAAAAACACACAATACATCAAAGGTTTCATCCTTAGATTCCAGAAACAAGGTCCATGTGTACCTAGAGAAGTCATCATCAATTACAAATACGTACTTCTTCCCTCCTCTACTCTTTACCCTCATGGGTCCACATAGGTCCATGTGAAGAAATTCAAGGGGTCTAGAAGTGATGGTGACATACTTACATTTAAAAGATAATCTTACATGTTTGCCTCTAACACATGCATCACAAACCTTATCAAATGTAAACTCAACCTTTGGTAACCTAAGAACCATGTCCTTTGCTACCAACTTATTTAGTTGGAAGAGACCAGCATAACCCAGTCTTCTATGCCACAGTAGCGGATTATCTTCCACTGCACTTAACATGTATTCTCACTCTGAGTGAAAGAAATAATAGATATTTTGTAGACATTGTTATGTCTCTTACCTTTTAAAATGGTTTTGTTTGTATCCAGTTTTGTGACAGTATAAGTTGTTGAATTGAACATTACCTCATTACCTTTATCACATATTTGGGATATACTAAAGAGATTATGCTTGAGTCTGTGACGATCCGACCGGTCGTTTTATGAGTTAATGCCCCGATCCCCTATTAACTGCATTCCCCATATTTGTTTCTGCTATTGTGAGTTGTTGGGAGGAATTATTTGGAGCTTCGGAGAGTTTTCAGATACTTAATCCCTAAATGAGAGCCTAAGTTTTAGAATTTAGACCGTAGTCGGAACTGTGTGAAGATGACCTCGGAATGGAGTTTCTTTGTTTCGTTAGCTCTGTTGGGTGATTTCGGGTTTAGGAGCGTGTTCGAATTGTGATTTGGAGGTCCGTAGCTAATTTAGACTTGAAATGCCGAAAGTTGAATTTTTGAAGTTTCTGGTTTGATAGTGAGATTTTGATCTTAGGGTTGGAATGGAATTTCAAAAGTTGGAGTAGCTCTGTAGTGTTGACTGTGACGTGTGTGCAAAATTTCAGGTCATTCAGACTAGGTTTGATTGACTTTTTGATAGAAAGCATATTTGAGAGCTTTTGAAATTCTTAGGCTTGAATCCGATGCTAATTTGTTGATTCGATGTTGTTTTAGGTGTTTTGGAGATCTGTATAAGTTTGAATAGTGGCATATGACTTATTTGTGCTTTTGGTTGAGGTTCCAAGGGCCTCGGGATGATTTCGGGTGGTTAACAGGAAGTGGGAAATTTGGAATTTGCAACTGAAGTTCTTTGGGCTACTATCATAATGCATCTGCGATTGAGAGGCCGCAGATGCGGAGTCAAGCCACAGAAGTGGCCAAGAAGAAGTAGAGCAGGGATCACAAAAACGGATGGGTTACCGCACCTGCGGGAACGCAGATGCGGTATCTGGGTCGCATGTGCGAAGATGGAGTTTTAAGTGAGAACCACAAAAGCGGTTCCTCAACTGCATAAGCGGTAGTGCAGAAGTGGTATCTTTGACTGCAGATGCGGGTTTACTGGGTGGAAAACAGAAATTTCGAGGGTTTAGTTTCAAAAGTTGGAAAATTAATTTGGAGCTCGAGAGAGGGCAAGTTTTGGAGGAACTTGAAGAGGAAATAAATGGGTAACGATTCCTAATCCCTTTGTAGTTGTATTATTATAATCTAATCTTAGTTTGTCATTTAATTTCGGATTGCAGATGAAAATTGGGGAAAACTGGAAGAAAGTTCTTAGACCTAGATTTCGAGTTTTGATTTGAAATTTGACATTGTATTTGGATAATTTTGGTGTATATGAACTCGAGGGAGTATGAAGATTTTGAAAATATAAGTTTTACCCGATTCCGAGACGTGGGCCCAAGGGGTGTTTTGGTCATTTTACCTAATTTAGCGTATTAGCTTAGAATTAATTAGTTGAATTAGTTACTTGAAGTGTTATTTACATTATGCAATTTAATTGAATAGATTGGGGTCACTTGGAGTCGAGTATTCATGGCAAGAGCATTGTTTCAGGTTGATTTTGAGCCGGTAAGTGGCTGGCCTAACCTTGTGTGGAGGACTTCCCCTTAGGATTTGGTATTGTTTATATTTGAAATGCCTTGCACGTGAGGTGACGAATGCGTACTTGTGCTAGTTGTTGAAAATCCGGTTTTCACTACGTAATTAAAATTTGTGTTTCTTCTCCTATTATTACTACTTGCAATTTAAGCTTGTTGTTAGCTTAGGAAAGTATGTCTAAGTGACTTAATTGCTTTATCTGCTCAAACTGCTTTACCTGAATTATGTGCAACATGCTAGGCTACTAATACATGTTTGCCTTGATATGAAATTTACATTTCTTAATATTTTTCGTGTTGCTGTTGTGTATTTACATTTGGGACTACGAATATGGTATTTTGGTAGATCCACCTTGTCTTTTTATTTAGGACTACGGATGTGGGATTCCGGTAGATCCCCCTTGTACAGATATATGGAACTACGGGACTGCACCTGGTAGATTCCCCCAGTACTGGGTATTTACATTTGGGACTACGGATCGTGATTTCGATAGATCCCTATGCACTATTAGTTGGACTACGGGATGGGATCTTGGGAGATTCTTCGGATATATATATTGGACTACGGGACGGTATCCCGGGAGATCCACTGGATAGTTATATTTAGGACTACAGAACAGTATCTTGGAAGGTCCCCCGGTTGCTATCTCTGTTTAAGTTGTATTCCTTCCTGTGAATTCTTTGTTACTATTACAGTTGTGGTGTACTCATGCCCTTTTTGCGCGTATTTTTCATGTGCAGATCCAGGTACCTCCACTCAGTCTTATCACGCTTGAGGCGAGACGCTTGTAGAGACTCTGAGGTATATTTTTCGTATTCGCGGACCGAAGAGTCCCTTTCTATTCTCTCTTTAAGTATTAGCCCTTCTGTATTTTTTTTTTGTTATACAATATGGAGTTAGATACTTGTAGATATTCAAAGGCTTGTGATTTCATGAGGTTCCAGGTTTTGAGTAATGTTGTTAGTTTCAAAAGTTGATATTGTATATGCTGAGCGGCATCTTAAACACTATTTCATTTTTTTATTTCGGTTTTTAATTATTTCTTCCGCAATTTGTTTATTTTCCAAATTGTTAGGCTTACCTAGTAATAGAGACTAGGTGCTCACGATGGTTTACAGAGGGCGAACCAGGATCGTGATAAGTTGGTATTAGAGCTCTAGGTTCATAGGATTCATGAATAACAAGATGGTTTATTAGAGTCTCGCTGATCAGAACGGAGTCTATACTTATCTACGAGAGGCTATGTAATTATTAGGAAAATTCCACTTCATATGATTTCCTTGTCGTGCTAGATTTGATATCACAATTCTAAAATTCTGTCTTTTATTCTCTCATAGATGGTGAGGACACGCGCCACCCGAGATGATCAGGCACTCGAGCCCCCTACTACAGTCGTCAGAGGCCAGGGCTGGGGTAGAGGCCGAGGACGCGCACGCAGTGTAGCCATATCACCTGTGCGAGCTGCCACCTAGGAGCCACCCGCAATTACAATCAGAGCCCAGGCACTTGATACGCCAACTGATACTATCACTCCAGCACTTCAGGTGACTCTGGCATAGTTTATGAGCATGTACACCACTTTGGCTCGGGCAGGGTTGCTTCCCCTTGCTAGAGCTATATCCCAGGAGGGAGTCTGAGGCATGAGAGGTTCAAGAAGTACAAGACTTCTGTATTTAGTGGTATAGCATCAGATGATGCTTTGGGATTTCTAGATGAGTGATACCATATTCTCTGTACCATAGGTATATCAGGATCGAGCAGGGTTTCCTTCACTACTTTCCAGCTTCGAGGAGCCGCCTATGAGTGGTGGTGTATTTATGAGTTAGGCAGTCCCGATGAAGAAGCTTCCCTGACTTGGACTCAGTTTTTAGATATGTTCCTGAGAGAGTATGTTCCTCAGAGCCTTAGGGACGCATGGCGTATAGAGTTTGAGCATTTGCACCAGGGTGCTATGACTGTCTCGGAGTATGTTGTCTGTTTCACCAGCTTGGCTAGACATGCACCAGCCTTGGTTTCTACTGTTCGTGAGAGGGTTTTCTAGTTTATTGAGGGGCTTATTCCCAGCATCATGTCTAGGATTGCTCAGGAGTTGGAGATGAATATTCATTATCAGCAGGTGGTGAGCATTGCTAGGAGGATTGAGGGTATGCATGCTAGGGATAGAGAGGAGAGGGAGGCCAAGAAGTCTGGAGAGTAGGGCCATTATTTTGGTGCCCGTGCCCCAGCTGTACGGCGTCATGGTAGTGGTTTCATTCAGCTCTTCTTCAGATTTTGGATATAGAACACATCTAGTGCAATCTTTGTATTGAACCTTAACTTGTCCATAAAATCGGACGCCATGCTCACCCAATTTGACCACTTCTTCAGATCTTGGCTGATGTACCAAGATAAGGCATCTCCCTTCAAGGTCCTCATGAAAAGCTTCATGTGGATTTTCTCGTCTTTTCCTACTCTATCCAATTTGTCACAGTACGTTCTCAAATGGACCCTTGGATCCCATGTACCATCGAACATTTTGAACTTAGGAGGTTTGTACCCCTCGGGGAGTTCGACATCGGGCTGCATGCAAAGATCTTCATAGTTTAGCCCCTCAATTCCCTTGCTACCTTCAACGCCTTGAATTCTGCTAATCAACTTTTTAAGTTCTTCGGCCAGGTTTCTGATGAGCAAGTCCTTATCATCAGACTCGGGTGTGCATTAAATGGGTTGGGTAGAGTGCGGCATAGTCTCCACATAGATGGGGGTATTATATTGGGTGTGGCAGTGGTCATTTGTGGAGTTTTGGAGTTTGGGGATGAGCGGTTGGGTGTTATTTGAGGTATGACAAGTATTGCAATGGTGGTGAGGAGTGGGATGGTTTAGTTGCTTTGGGATATTGTGGAGGTACATGATTCTAAGCATTTGGGAAAGTAACCTCTGGGGTGGTGAGGGAAAATGACAGATTCGCCAGATTCCGGACTTGATCAAGTTCCTCCTGAAATTTCAACAGCTTTTGTTCCAGTTGGGATCCATTTTCCTTGGGGACCAGAGTACCATGAGTGACCTCTACCCGTTCAGTTGAGTTGTTCAAGTCTTTCATTTTTCCTTTGTTTTTGTGTCTGACAGGACTAACAGGAGGAGTAGGTGGAGGGCCCCTGGATCTCGTGAAGTAGGATGATGGTGCCAGAGTTCACGGACTAACCTTTGGGGAGGGTAATAAACAAAAAGTAAAAATAAAAGGTAACAAGTTATTGAGGATCATAAAAAGATGTTGCAATATTTAAACACATAATGCGGGAATATAAAGCATTTCTTGATTTGGGGACCTCTTTGTGCCCGAGGTAGGCCTAGCGAGAACTTGGAATTCTAAATGCCTCATTTTATTGATAAAAGGTAGACGAATCCAAAATCGACATTGAATAACAGCAAATAAAAGTTGCTAGTGGCCATTGGCCTTTTTACATTTCATAAAAAGAAGAAAACTTCTATCTATTTGGTCCTAGAAGGACTTTCCCTTGGTTGAATGCTCTCGTTAATCAGATCCTCCAGTTCGCGTAGGTTCACCAGTAAAAATTCCTTCGCCAGTTGTTCTCCTTCGTTTCCCTCAGCGTTCTGGCAGTCGGTGACTCTCTTCCTCACTTTTCCTTCCAATTCTAGCAGACTATATTCCAGATATTCCAGCTTTCGCTAGCTTTGGAGGCTCTCTCTTTCCACTCACTGATTTGGTCATTTGATGGAAGACTCCTCGACCAGTCTATAAAGAGTAGGGGCGTGCTAATCATACTGAAACTGGGGACCTCGTGCCTCATATTTCTGCAAGACAAAAAAGGTTAGGCACTTACCCCCAAAGGACTCGACTACTTAATATCAATAATTGGCATAAAAGCATTTAGTTCTCCAAATAAATGCACAGAACATGACGAAATTCATTTGGGTTCTAGGGAAACCAAGTGGACTTTGGACAAGGCTATCTTAAAGAGTCATTATACGGACAACATAACTGACTCGGCTAGGTTTGACCATGAGGCATGCACAGTTAAATAGAGTAAGGTTTCTATGGGGTTTTAGACTGGTACCCTTGAGCAGACAACTAAAGGGGGAAAGGCGTGGAACTATCGACTACACTGTTCATCGACTGGTTTTATCGCAGATATGCCTTTTCTGGGTTTAGGGGGTGATAATATCGGAAGAGCGCAACCACTCATTATAAGCGTTGCTATAGGATTTTGTTTGGCATGAGTGGAATATGATATTGAGCATAATTATGCAACAGTTAAAAGCATGTAGTCATGTATTTGCATGTTAAGAAAGCAGCAAATACAACAGTTTTATAATGTAAAGCAGTAGTAAGTAAAAGCAGTAAAGAAAACAAAAAAGGAGACAAGTTAGTTTTGCAATTGAAAAGAAAATTGAATGCTTGAAAGAAATAAACAAATAATTGTGCGTCAAGAAGCATATATTCACAATAAAGGTCTTGTGACGACCCGGCCCGTCGTCACATGAGTTACCGCCCCGTTTCCCCCATTTTTTGTTTCTCTATGATTTAATATCAGTAATTGAGTTGATCGGGTAGAGTTGGATTGATTTTAGTTGGAAATGAGACACTTAGCCTCTTAGAAGGAAGCTTGTTTTGGAAAAGTCAACCGGGAGTTGACTATATAGTTAGAGGGCTAGGATGTGAGATTCGGTTGTTCAGTTAGCTCCAGGGGATGATTTTTGACTTAGGAGTGCGATTAGAATTGAATTTGGAGGCCCGGTGTAGAATTAGGCTTGAATTGGCGAAGTTTGAATTTTGGCGGATTCCGGTTGATAGGTGAAATTTCGATCCGAGGGTCGGAATGGAATTCCAAGAGTTGATATAGCTTCTTTAGGTGATGTTGGATATGTGTGTAAAATTTCAGGTCATTCGGACATCGTTTGGTCGGGTTTTCGATCGAATGCGAGTTTCGGAAGTTTTGGTTGAACTTCTTAGGCTTTGATTTGAGGAAATTTGATGATTTTGATGTTAACTATAGTGTTTTAATGGTTCGAGCAAGTTTCAATAATGTTTTAAGTTGTGTTGGTACTTTTGGTTGAGGTCTCGGGGGCCTCGGGGTGATTTCGGGTGGCTAACGGGATGAAATTTAGAGTATAGGATTTGCTGAAGGATCTGATATCTGGTATCTCCGCTTCTGCGGAAATGGACAGCAGAAGCGGTTTCGCAGAAGCGATAGGAGAAGTCACAGAAGCGAAAGGAGGAGGCTTGGGAGGTTCCGCAAAAGCATACATGCGGACTGCAGAAGCGGTCTCGCATTTGCGATTGGTTGACCGCAGAAGCGGTCCTGGGTAAAAATCGAATAACCGCAGAAGCGGATAAAGAACCGCAAAAGCGGTGTCGCAAAAGCGACAAAGACATCGCAGAAGCGAAAACTTCTGTTCAGAGGGTATTAATTTCATCTTCGCAAATTTTAGAAGCAACTCAACATTTTCATTTCGGACTAAGGAGATTTTTGGGCGATTTTGAAGAAGGTTCGAGAGTTTTCATCAGGTATGGATTCTTGGTCTTAGATTACGTTATTATGGTGTAAAAACATGGATTAACACCAAACATCCAAGGGAATTAAGGTTAAAAAAAGAAGGTTAGGGCTTGAAATTTGAAAAAGAGTTTAAACTAGTGATTTGAGAGGTCAAATGGACTCCGATTTTTGTGAATTTGGTATGTATGGACTCGTGGCGAGATAAGGAGCCGGTGATGTTAATTTTATAATTTTTCAAGAAGTGGGCTCGGGGCTCGGGTTTTGCCAACTTCGTGATTTTCGATGTTGTTCGAGTATTTTCGATTAGGTTATGTTCCTTTAGCTTATTGTAACACATTCTTGTGGTTTTGGTCAGATTCTACGTGCGAGGAGGTTGATTCGAGGGGAAAAGGCTTAGCGAGCTAGACCCCATGCCGGCTAGAGGTGAGTAATGACTTTAAATGATGTCCTGAGGGCTTGAGGCCCCGGATTTGCACAACTTGGTGCTGTGTTGAGATGAGACACGCGTTCAATGACGAGCGTAGAGTCATTTACTATTGGGGACTGTGACTTGGTCCAGTCCGGATGATAGTTTTACCGCGTACTAGCTATGACTTGTTGTTTTTCACTATGATTTGGGTTTGTTGCCATATTTGGGGCTGATTGCCGACCGTTTGAACTCTTTATGAACTATCATCACTATTTTCCTTCACTATTTGATATATTATTTGAACTCAGTATTATTGTTTACTGATGCCCGAGAGGCTTTTGACTATTTTGGACTGATACGGGTCGAGGGCCATATGTGAGGGCATGACGAGTGATTGGTGAAGAGGCTTTCAGGCTTCGATTGATTGGTGAGGAGGCTTTCAGGCCTCGAGTGATTGGTGAGGAGGCTTCCAGGCCTCGAGTGATTAGTGAGGAGGCTTTCAGGCCTCGAGTGATTGTTGAGGAGGCTTTCAGGCCTCGAGTGATTGGTGAGGAGGCTTCCAGGCCTCGAGTGTTATGTGAGGAGGCTTTCAGGCCTTGAGTGTGTTATGAGCAGGCTTTCAGGCCTCGTATTGATATTATTCGGGCTTTCAAGCCTTATTGATAGCTCTTGGGCTGAAGGAGCCCCTCCGGAGTCTGCACACCCACAGTGTGCGCGGGTACCCATATGAGTGAGAGTGAGCCCGAGGGGCTGATGTTGTACTGAGTGATTGATACGGAGCCCGCGGGGCTGGCACTACACTGAGAGCTTGATATGGTGCCTGAGGGGTAGGTTCCTGAGTATCCCTTATTGATTGAACTCTGTAGTGGCTCATGACTTGTGACACCCTGATTGCAGGATGGATTTAGGTTGGCTTTCATGTTATCGCAATTCTGTTCGTATTACTGGCGACGATATTCCTGCTTTAAGCTTATTTATGATTAATAACTGTCAGATATTTGAGGGGTTAAATTTTCTGTTGGCTGGCCTCGTATTCAGGGGGGGCGCCATCACGACCAGGTGGGCTTTGGGTCGTGACAAGTTGGTATCAGAGCCTAGGTTACTAGGTCTCATGAGTCATGAGTCGGTTTAGTAGAGTCTCGCAGATCGGTACGGAGACGTCTGTACTTATCCTCGAGGAGCTGCAGAACCTTTAGGAAACACTTCTTATTCTTGAAATTCTTGTCGTGTGACTTTGTTGATCTGGGAACTAAATTCTTTTATTCTATTCTTTTGCAGATGGCGAAGACACGCGGTACCGGACATGGCGGACGACCACCATTACTATGTACTGAGGCCACCAGAGGCCGCGACGTGGTCGTGGTCGAGGCAGGGCAGCAGGGGTAGCACCAGTTTACCCACCAGTTGCCCCCATTTAGGATCAGCCTCCAGCTGTAGAGACTCCAGCAGCACCTGCTCAGGCACCAGCTGTGCCTATTGTGATTCCGGGTCTTCAAGAAGCCCTAGCTAAGGCAGTCTCGGCCACTACTGCCACAGCTACCTCTCAGATCGGGGGTTGTCATTAGACCCCCGTTGTTCGCACGCCTGAGCAGGTAGTGCATGGTTTGCAGACACTTGAGGCACCCCCAGCTCAGCAGGCTACCCCATTTCAGCAGGCTGCCCCAGTTCAGCTGGTTGCACCGGTTCAGGATGTTATGGTTCCAGTTATGCCAGACGATGAGCACCGTCGACTTGAGAGGTTCAGCAGGCTTTCACCTTCTACTTTCAGTGGTGCTCAGGGCGAGGATGCCCAAGGTTTTCTCGAGAAGTGTCGACGTATGCTGCAGACAGCAGGGATCTTGGAGACTAGCGGTGTATCATTTACTACTTTTTAGTTCTTAGGAGCAACCTTCACATGGTGGGAGGCATATGAGCAACACAGGCCTGTAGGTGCAGCACCGTGGTCATGGCAGGAGTTCTCCACTATCTTTCTGGAGAAGTGGGTACCACGGTCGCAGAGAGAGGAGTTGCGTAGTCAGTTTGAGTGGCTTCGTCAGGGAGATAAGACCATGACGCAGTATGAGGTGAGATTCTCAGAGTTGGCTAGTTATGCTCCATGGATGGTCCCGACTGATCAAGAGAGGATTAGACGGTTTGTGGACGGACTCGTTTCTCCCATCCGTATTCTGATGACTCGAGAGAGGATCTTGAGCCATACCTTTGAGGATGCAGTGGATATTGCTCGTGATATTGAGATGGCTCACCGTCAGGAGAGAGAGGAGAGGGAGGCCAAGAGGCCTCGAGGATCAGGTAGCTTCAGTGGTGCTCCTTCTAGGGGCCAGATTCGCAGAGCAGAGGTCGTTCTTTCAGGCCTCACCAGTCAGCTCGCTCAGAGTATCATAGGTCATCTTCTGGTCGGGATTATCAGGGCTCTCAGCAGAGTCAGCCATCTCTTAGTGCACTTCCAGCGCAGAGTTCATCTCATGCCCCATCTGTTCAGGGTTCATCTCGGCCGAGTACATCAGCTAGCCACTCTAGCGCGAGGGGTCCCGTTCAGTCCCATTCTCCAGCACCCGGGAGCTGTTTTGAGTGCGGCGAGTTTGGGAACTTGTGGAGGCAGTGTCCTCGGCTTCGTGGTAGTCAGTCTTAGCAGAGGGGTAAGCCCTCATCTTCTGGCCCAGTATCTTGAGCACCCGCCCCGCCGGCTAGGGGTGAGGGTCAGGCAGCTAGGGGTCACCCCAGAAGGGGAGGCCGATCGGGTGGTGGTCAGGCTCGATTCTATGCTCTTCAGGGCCGGTCAGATGCTATTTCTTCGGATGCTGTTATCACATGTATTATTTCAGTCTGCCACAGGGATGCCTCAGTTTTATTTGATCCCGGATCTACTTATTCCTATGTATCTTCATACTTTGCTCATCATTGGGGTACGACCCGAGGGTGTCTTGCTTTACCTGTGCACGTATCTACCCTGGTGGGCGATACTATTATTGTGGACCATGTATATCGGTCCTGTCTTGTTACTATTGGGGGTCTGGAGACCCGAATTTATTTGTTGCTATTGAGCATTGTAGATTTCGATGTTATTCTGGGCATGGATTGGCTATCTCCGTGCCATGCTATTCTAGACTGTCACGCCAAGACAGTCACATTGACTATTTCGGTTATTCCAAGAATCGAGTGGTGTGGTATGACTGATTTTGCACCCAGTAGGGTAATCTCTTTCTTAAAGGCCCAGGGGATGGTTGGGAAAGGATGTTTATCATATTTGGCATTTGTGAGAGATGTTGGAGCTGAGACACCTAGCCTGGATTCTGTTCCCGTTGTAAGGGATATTCCAGATGTGTTTCCAGCGGACCTGCCGAGCATGCCACCCACAGGGATATTGATTTCGGTATTGATCTAGTGCCGGGCACTCAGCCTATCTCTAGTCCTCCCTATCGTATGGCACCAGCTGAGTTGAAGGAGTTGAAGGAGCAGCTTCAGGAACTCCTAGATAAGGGTTTTATTCGTCCTAGTGTGTCACCGTGGGGTGCACCGGTCTTATTTGTGAAGAAGAAAGATGGCACAATGAGAATGTGTATTGATTACATGCAGCTGAACAAGGTGATAGTGAAGAATAAGTATCCACTACCCTGTATTGATGCCTTGTTTGATCAGCTCCAGGGAGCGAGGGTATTCTCGAAGATTGATCTTCGATCAGGCTATCACCAGCTAAAGATTAGAGATTCTGATATTATGAAGATAGCTTTCAGGACGGGATATGGGCATTATGAGTTTCTAGTTATGTCTTTTGGGCTGACTAATTCCCCAGCCACGTTCATGCATTTGATGAACAGCGTGTTCCGTCCGTATCTGGATTCATTTGTGATTGTGTTTATTGATGACATCCTAGTGTACTCGCGTAGCCAGGAGGAGCATGCTCAGCATTTGAGAGTAGTATTGCAGAGATTGAGGGAGGACAAGCTTTATGCAAAGTTCTCTAGGTGTGAATTCTGGCTTGGGTCTATGGCTTTTCTGGGACACGTGGTGTCCAGTGATGGTATTCAGGTTGATTCAAAGAAGATAGAGGCGGTGCAGAGTTGGCCTAGACCGACCTCAGCCACTGAGATTCGTAGTTTCCTTGGGTTGGCACGGTATTATCGCCGGTTTGTTTAGGGATTTTCTTCTATTGCATCGCCCTTGACCAAGTTGACTCAGAAGGGTGCTCCATTTGTGTGGTCCAAGGAGTGTGAGGAGAGCTTTCAGAAGCTTAAGACAGCTTTGACCATGGCTCCAGTATTTGTATTGCCATCAGCTTCAGGTTCCTACACTGTGTATTGTGATTCCTCGAGAGTTGGGATCGGATGTGTGCTGATGCAGGATGGCAGGGTTATTGCATATACTTCTCGTCAGTTAAAGCCCCATGAGAAGAACTACCCTGTGCACGATTTGGAGTTAGCAGCTATAGTCCATGCTTTGAAGATTTGGAGGCACTGCTTGTATGGCATTTCTTGTGAGGTATATACTGATCACCGCAGCCTTCAGCATCTGTTCAAACAGAAAGATCTTAATTTGAGGCAGCGGAGGTGGCTTGAGTTGCTCAAGGATTTTGACATTACCATGTTGTATCATCCGGGGAAGGCCAATTTAGTGGCCGATGCTTTGAGCTAGAAAGCGGTTAGTATGGGCAGCTTGGCGTATATTCCAGTTAGGGAGAGGCCCTTTGCAGTTGATGTTCAGGCGTTGGCCAATCGGATGGTGAGATTAGATATTTTAGAGCCGAGTCGGGTGTTGGCTTGCGTTGTTTCTCGGTCCTCCTTGTATGACCACATCATAGAGTGCCAGTATCATGATCCACATTTGCTTGTCCTTAAGGATAGAGTTCAGCATGATAGTGTTAGAGATGTGACCATTGATGATGACGGTGTGTTGAGGATGCAGGGGCGGATATGCGTGCCCAATGTGGATGGGCTTTGAGAGTTGATACTAGAAGAGGCCCACAGCTCGCGGTACTCCATTCATCCGGGTGCCGCAAAGATGTATCAGGACTTGAGACAGCATTACTAGTGGAGGAGGATAAAGAAGGATATTGTGAGTTATGTAGCTCGATGTCTCAACTGCCAGCAGGTCAAGTACGAGCATTAGAGACCAGGCGGTGTTCTTCAGCGTATGGTTATTCCTGAGTGGAAATGGGAGAGGATTACTATGGATTTTGTGAGTGGTCTCCCTCGGACTTTGAGGAAGTTTGAATCAGTGTGGGTGATTATGGATTGGCTGACCAAGTCCGCGCACTTCATTCCAGTATGTACTACTTACTCTTCGGACCGGCTGGCAGGGATCTTTATTCAGGAGATTGTCAGGTTTCATGGAGTTCCAGTGTCTATTATCTCGGATAGAGGTACTCAGTTCACTTCTCAGTTCTGGAGGGTATTTCAGCGGGAGCTGGGTACGCAGGTGGAGTTGAGCACAGCATTATATCCTCAGACGGACGGACAGTCCGAGCGCACTATTCAGATTTTAGACTACATGTTGCGTGCCTGTGTTATTGATTTTGGAGGTTCATGGGATGAGTTTTTGCCGCTTGAAGAGTTTGCCTACAACAACAGTTATCAGTCGAGCATTCAGATGGCCCCATATGAGGCGTTGTATGGTAGGCGGTGTAGATCTCATGTTGGATGGTTCGAGCCCGGCGAGGCTAGATTGTTGGGGATTGAGATGGTTGAGGATGCTCTAGAGAAAGTGAAGTTGATCCAGGAGAGGCTTCGTACAGCACAGTCGCATCAGAAGAGTTATGCGGACCGGAAGGTTTGTGATGTGTCTTTTATGGTAGGCGAGAAGGTCTTGTTAAAGATTTCGCCCATGAAGGGTATTATGCGGTTCGGGAAGAAAGGGAAGCTGAGCCCGAGGTTCATTGGGCCTTTTGAGATACTCAGGAGGATTGGAGAGGTGGCATATGAGCTTACTTTTCCACCCAGCTTGTCTAGTGTGCATCCGGTATTCCATGTACCTATGCTCCGGAAGTATGTTGGGGACCCGTCTCATGTGTTGGACGTCAGCACGGTTTAGTTAGATGGTGATTTGTCACATGATGTGGAGCCGGTGGCTATTCTGGGTCGATAGGTTCAAAATTTGAGGTCTAAGGGTATTGCTTCAGTGAAGTTGCAGTGGAGAGGTCGGCCCGTGGAGGAGGCTACTTGGGAGACCGAGCAGGAGATGCGGAGTAGATATCCCTGTCTATTTGAGGCTCCAGGTATGTTTCTTGACCCACTCGAGGATGAGCGTTTGTTTTAGTTGGGGAGGATGTGATGACCCGGCCCGTCGTCACGTGAGTTACCGCCATGTTTCCCCCATATTATGTTTCTCTATGATTTAATATCAGTAATTGAGTTGATCGGGTAGAGTTGGATTGATTTTAGTTGGAAATGAGGCACTTAACCTCTTAGAAGGAAGCTTGTTTTAGAAAAGTCAACCGGGAGTTAGCTATATCATTAGAGGGCTCGGATGTGAGTTCCAGTGGTTCGGTTAGCTCCGGAGGATGATTTGTGACTTAGGAGTGCGATCAGAATTGAATTTGGAGGCCCGGTGTAGAATTAGGCTTGAATTGGCGAAGTTTGAATTTTGGCGGATTTCGGTTGATAGGTGAGATTTTGATCCAAGGGTCGGAATGGAATTCCGAGAGTTGCTGTAGCTTCGTTAGGTGATTTTGGATATGTGTGCAAAATTTCAGGTCATTCGGACATCTTTTGGTCGGGTTTTTCAATCGAATGCGAGTTTCGGAAGTTTTGGTTGAACTTACGCTTTGATTTGAGGAAATTTGATGATTTTGATGTTAAATATAGTTTTTTTATGAATCGAGCAAGTTTGAATAATGTTTTAAGTTTTGTTGGTACGTTTGGTTGAGGTCTCGGGGGCCTCGAGGTGATTTCGGGTGGCTAACAGGATGAAATTTAGAGTATAAGATGTGCTGAAGGATCTGATATCTGGTATTCCCGCTTCTACGGAAATGGACCGCAGAAGCGGTTCCGCAGAAGTCACAGAAGCGAAAGGAGGAGGCTTGGGAGGTTCTGCAAAAGCGGACATGCGGACTGCAGAAGCGGTCTCGCATTTGCGATTGGTTGATCGCAGAAGCGGTCCAGGGTAAAAATCAAAGAACCGCAGAAGCGGATAAAGAACCGCAAAAGCGGTGTCGCAGAAGCGACAAACACATCGTAGAAGCGAAAACTGCCGTTCAGAGGGTATTAATTTCATCTTCGCAAATTTTAGAAGCAACTCAACATTTTCATTTCGGACTAAGGAGATTTTTGGGCGATTTTGAAGAAGGTTCGAGAGTTTTCATCAGGTATGGATTCTTGGTCTAAGATTACGTTATTATGGTGTAAGAACATGGATTAATACAAAAAATCCAAGGGAATTAAGGTTAAAAAAATGGAGGTTAGGGCTTGAAATTTGAAAAAGAGGTTAAACTAGTGATTTGAGGGGTCAAATGGACTCCGATTTTTGTGAATTTGGTATGTATGGACTCGTGGCGAGATAAAAAGCCGGTGATGATAATTTTATAATTTTTCGAGAAGTGGGCCCGGGGCTCAGGTTTTTCCAACTTCGTGATTTTTGATTTTGTTCAAGTATTTTCGATTGGGTTATGTTCCTTTAGCTTATTGTAACACATTCTTGTGGTTTTGGTCAGATTCGACGCGCGAGGAGGTAGATTCGAGGGGAAAAGGCTTAGCGAGCTAGACCATTGGCCGGCTAGAGGTGAGTAATGACTTTAAATAATGTCCTGAGGGCTTGAGGCCCTGGATTTGCACAACTTGGTGCTGTGTTGAGATGAGACACGCGTTCAATGACGAGCGCAGAGTTATTTACTATTGGGGACTATGACTTGGTCCAATCCGAATGATAGTTTTACCGCGTACTAGCTATGACTTGTTGTTTTTCACTATGATTTGGGTTTGTTGCCATATTTGGGGCTTATTGCCGACCGTTTGAACTCTTTATGAACTATCATCACTATTTTCCTTCACTATTTGAAATATTATTTGAACTCAGTATTATTGTTTACTGATGCCCGAGAGGCTTTTGACTATTTTGGACTGATACGGGTCGAGGCCCATATATGAGGGCATGACGAGTGATTGGTGAGGAGGCTTTCAGGCCTTGAGTGATTGGTGAGGAGGCTTTCAGGCCTCGAGTGATTGGTGAGGAGGCTTCCAAGCCTCGAGTGTTATGTGAGGAGGCTTTCAGTCCTTGAGTGTGTTATGAGCAGGCTTTCAGGCCTCGAGTGATGGGTGAGGAGGCTCCCAGGCCTCGAGTGTTATGTGAGGAGGCTTTCAGGCCTTGAGTGTGTTATGAGCAGGCTTTCAGGCCTCGAGCGATATGTGAGGAGGCTTTCAGGCCTTGAGTGTGTTATGAGCAGGCTTTCAGGCCTCGCATTGATATTGTTCGGGCTTTCAGGCCATATTGATAGCGCTTGGGCTGAAGGAGCCCCTCCGGAGTCTGCACACCCACAGTGAGCACGGGTACCCATATGAGTGAGAGTGAGCCCGCGGGGCTGGCACTACACTGAGAGTTTGATATGGCGCCCGAGGGGCAGGTTCCTGAGTATCCCTTATTGATTGAGAATAATTGTATTAACTATTTTCAATGAGTTTTCTTACTATATTTCACTAGTTTCTACTGTTTATCTGATTTTACTACTTGAGATAGCATAAATTGTGCCTTTGTGGGATTTCTGTGCTCTCAGATATTATTTATTATTATTACTCACTGGGTCGGAGTACTCACATTACTCCCTGCACCGTGTGTGCAGATAAAGGTGTAGTAGAGTTCGTTCCTGAGCACTGATTTCCATCCAGACCAGGCGGACCCGGAGAGACGAGGTAGCTGTCAGCGTCCACAGCCCCGTTTCTTCCTTATCTTTTTCTTGTATTTCATCTATCTCGAACTATGTTCTTAGATACAGTCTTGTAGTAGTTGGTGAACTCTGTAGTGGCTCATGACTTGTGACACCCCGATTGCGGGCTAGATTTGGGTTGGCTTTCATGTTATCGCGGTTATGTTCGTATTGCTGGCTACGATATTCCTTCTTTAAGCTTATTTATGATTAATAACTGTCAGATATTTGAGGGGTTAAATGTTGTGTTGGCTGGCCTTGTATTCACGAGAGGCGCCGTCACGACCAGGTGGGCTTTGGGTCGTGACAAGTTGGTATCAGAGCCTAGGTTACCAGGTCTCACGAGTCATGAGTCGGTTTAGTAGAGTCTCGCAGATCGGTACGGAGACGTTTGTACTTATCCTCGAGGGGCTGCAGAACCTTTAGGAAACACTTCTTATTCTTAAAATTCTTGTCGTGCGACTTTGTTGATCTGGGAACTAAATTCTGTTATTCTATTCTCTCGCAGATGGCGAGGACACGCGCTACCGGACATGGCGGACGACCACCATTACCACCTACTGAGGTGTCACGACCCGGATTTCCCACCATCGGGATCGTGATGGCGCCTACTCGTGGTAGCTAGGCAAGCCAACTTACTTACCGTTTCCATTAGTAAAAATCATTCTGTTGTCAATTTATAGCATCATTAATAATAACAACAATAACTGCGGAAGTCTAATTTTATAAGTCTGAAATAAATACGAAATGTTCAACAATATTCTCTACCCAAGATTTGGTGTCACATACTCACGAACCCTTAAGAATAAACTACATATAAAGGCCTGAAAGAAATATAACAGCTGTCTGTCTCGAAACAATGAGGCAACAGTATAAATGAAAAACATATGAAGAGACACCGGGCCTGCGGACGCCTGCAAGGCTACCTCAGTCTCGTGACAATAAAATCCTGTTCCCGAACTACTGCTGCTGCTGCTACTCAAAACCTGGACCTGTGCAAAAATGCACAGAAGTGTAGTATCAGCACAACCGACCCCATGTGCTGGTAAGTGTCTAGCCTAACCCCGGCGAAGTAGTGACGAGGCTAGACTGGACACCACATAAACCTGTGCAGTTATAAATATACAGCGGAAATCGAATACCAAGTAATTAACAACAAGGGAGGGGGAAACATGCTATAGGGGAAATACAATTAGCAGTAATAAAGAGTATCAACCAAACAGCTTAAAGTCCACCATGAAACAAGAACTCAATATTCAGACATAACCACAGATATCAACAATTGTTGCGGCGTGCAACCCGCTCCATAATTACCATTGTTGTGGCGTGCAACCCGATCCACAATACCATTGTTGCGGCGTGCAACCCGACCCATATTATTTATCATTTATCATTGTTGTGGCGTGCAACCCGATCCTCAGTGTCATTTGTTGCGGCGTGCAACCCGCTCCTCAATATCATTTAACAGTCTGAGTCCCCAAGCAACAGTCACAATGAAGGGACACACAGCAGACAGCTACATAGCAAACATCCCGGCAAGGGAGTAAAATTAACAGCTCAATCATCCTGGCAAGGGAGCACAATTAATAGTTCAATCATCCCGGCAAGGGAGCACAATGAACAGTTCAATCATCCCGGAAAGGGAGCACAATTAACAATTTAATCAACCCGGCAAGGGAGCACAATTAATAGTTCAATCATCCCGGCAAGGGAGAATACATTAAATACTTACGTCCCGGCAAGGGAATAATCAACAACGTTTCCTTTTTTCCTTACTTTACTTATCTTATAATTCACTTTACTATTCTGAGCCAACGCTCCAAAGAATTTAATGATCATTTACTGTTCACACGTTATTCACAGTATATAGACATCCTCCAATAAACATGGAATTCACAGCCAGCTCATGATAATCACATTAAAGGACTCACGGTCATGCTAGACACCAATGTATAGATACTCGTCACCATGCCTATACATCGTACTCGATCACATAGCAATTAGCAACAAGACTCAACTCCTATTCCCTCAAGCTAGGGTTAGACCAAACACTTACCTCAAAGCCTTGAAATCCGCTTAATCCTCAACTATTGCTTTACCTCGTGGTTCCACCTCCAATTCGCTCGAATCTAATCACAGTTTGTTCAATTACTTTAATAAACACTATATGAATTGGTTTGAATGCATAAAAATGGTTTTCCCAAAGCTTTACCTAAAATTTCCCAAAATGCCCCCGGGCCCACGTGGTCGAAACTCGAGGCTCGGACCAACACTCAATCACCCATAACCCCACGAGTCCTAAGATACAATTTGTTTTAAGATTCGACCCCAAATTGGGGTTGAATTACCCAAAATTCTCAAAACCCTAACTTTGCTCAAAACCCATGATTTCTACCTTGATTTCATGATTTAGGCTTAGAAACTTGTTAATTAATGAAGGAAAAGTGAAGGAAATAAGTGGAAAATTACTTACTCAAGTGGTCTTGAAGGTTGGGGGCTTTAATGGCTTCCTAAAGCTTGGGAGAGAAGAGGGCACGTGATAAAAGTGTAGAATTCATGTAGCTACTAGTTCTGTCTTTTTTTAATAAAATTTAACTGGGCAAAATTGCCCTATGCGATCGCGGAAGAAGGATTGCAATCGCATAGGGTCAGGTCTGGTAAGCATTGCGATCGCGTGCAATGTTGTGCGAACGCATAGGGAAAAACATAGGCAGTCCATGTCTGGACTCTAACGAAGTGCGAACGCGAAGTGTAGATTGCGTTTGCGTTGGAGGAACTGGCAAACCTATGCGATCGCGGAAGGGGTAGTGCGATCGCATATAAGGATTTGAAGACCCCTAATTTTTGCTCTATGCGATCACGGCCCTTCCTATGCGATCGCATAGAAGGAATCACGGATCACAGACCAACAGCAGATTTTCTGCAATTTGTTAAGTGTAAAACATCCCGGGACACTTCCGAAACACTCCCGAGCCCTCGAGGCTCCTAACCAAACACACACACTAACTCAATATCATCCTACGAACTTGCTCAAGCTATCAAATCGCTAAAATAACATCAAAATCAAAGAATCAAGCCTCAAGATCATCATTTTCATTTCAAAATTCATAAACTTCCAACTTTAGACATTTAGGTCCGAAACACGTCAAACAACCTCCGATTTCGACCAAACTTGACAGGAAGCGCTTAAACAATATGTAAGACTTGTATCGGGCATCGGAACCAAAATACGAGCCCAATACCATAGTCTTTTAATCAATTTTTATTTCCATTGTCCTTAATAATTTCAGAAAAACAATTTAACAGAAAAATTCTTTTACTCAGGTTCTAGACCTCGGATTTCGACTCCGGGCACATGCCCGAGTCCCATATTTTTCTACGGACCTTCCGAGACCGTCCAATCTCGGGTTCGGGTCCGTTTACCAAAAATGTTGACCAAAGTCAACTATAATCATATTAATATCAAAATTCTTCAAATTTTACACAGATTCCACATATTTCAATATAAAAGCTTTTCGGCTACGCGCATGGATTGCGCACACAAATTGAGGCAATAGAAAATGAGGTTTTCAAGGCCTCAGAAGCACGGAACAGATGAGGAAAATAGGTGATGACCCTTTGCATCGTCACATGAGGCCTCCAGAGGTCATGGACGCGGTCGCGGCCGTGGTCGTGGTCGAGGCAGGGCAGCAGGGGCAGCACCAGTTGACCCACCAGTTGCCCCCATTCAGGATCAGCCTCCATCTGTAGAGACTCCAGCAGCACCTGCTCAGGCACCAGATGTGCCTATTGTGATTCCGGGTCTTCAGGAGGCCCTAGCTCAGATTCTATCGGTATGCACTGACCTAGCTCAGGCAGTCTCGGCCACTACTGCCGCACCTACTTCTCAGACCAGGGGTGGTCATCAGACCCCCGCTTTTTGCATGCCTGAGCAGGTAGTTCAGGGTTTGCAGACACCAGAGGCACCCCTAACTCAGCAGGCACCCCCAGTTCAGCCGGTTGCACCGGTTCAGGATATTATGGTTCCAGTTATGCCAGTCGATGAGCAGCGTCATCTTGAGAGGTTCAGCAGGCTTTCACCTCCTACTTTCAGTGGTGCTCAGGGCGAGAATGCCCAAGTTTTTCTCGACAAGTGTCGACGTATGTTGCAGACAGCAGGGATCTTGGAGACTATCGGTGTATCATTTACTAATTTTCAATTCTCAGGAGTAGCCTTCATATGGTGGGAGGCATATGAGCGGCGTAGGCCAGTAGGTGCAGTGTCGTTGTCATGGCGGGAGTTATCCACTATATTTCTGGAGAAGTGGGTACCACGGTCGCAGAGAGAGGAGTTGCGTAGGCAGTTTGAGTGGCTTCGTCAGGGAGATATGACTGTGACGTAGTATGAGGTGAGATTCTCAGAGTTGGCTCGTTATGCTCCATGGATGGTCCCGACTGATCAGGAGAGGATTAGACGGTTTGTGGACGAACTCATTTATCCCATCCATATTTTGATGACTCGAGAGAGGATCCTGAGCCATACCTTTGAGGATGCAGTGGATATTGCTCGTGATATTGAGATGGCTCGCCGTCAGGAGAGAGAGAAGAGGGAGGCCAAGAGGCCTCGAAGATCAGGTAGCTTCAGTGGTGCTCCGTCTAGGGCCAGGTTTAGCAGAGCAGAGGTCGTTCTTTCAAGCCTCACCAATCAGCTCGCTAAGAGTATCGTGGGTCATCTTCTGGTCAGGGTTATCAGGGCTCTCAGCAGAGTCAGCCATCTCTTAGTGCACTTCCAGCGCAGAGTTCATCTCATGCCCCATCTGTTCAGGGTTCATCCCTGCCGAGTACATCAGCTAGCCACTCTGGCACGAGGGGCCCCTTCAGCCCCATTCTCCAGCACCCGAGACCTATTTGGAGTACGGGGAGTTTGGGCACTTGTGGAGGCAATGTCCTCGGCTTCGTGGTAGTCAGTCTCAGCAGAGGGGTCGGCCCTCATCTTCTGGCCCAGTATCTTCAGCACCTGCCCCGCCGGCTAGGGGTGAGGGTCAGGCAGCTAGGGGTCACCCCAGAGAGGGAGGCCAATCGGGTGGTGGTCAGGCTCGATTCTATGCTCTTCAAGGCCGGTCAGATGCTATTGCTTCGGATGTTGTTATCACAGGTATTATTTTAGTCTGCCACAGGCACTACTAGAAAAATGACCTATTGTGACGGTTACAAAACCGTTGCTACAGGCTTTAAAACCGTTGTCATAGAGATATTGTGATAGTTTCACGACCGCTACAACACCTATCGTCGCAATTGCTCTATGGCGACGGTTCTCTGTGACGGTTTTCAAACTGTTGCACAAGATGGTCTATTGCAATGGTTATTCTTCGATTGATTGTGCGGCATTTTGTATTCTATTAGAACGGTTAATAACCGTTGCAATACAGTTCGTTATCAACTGATGTTAACGCTATTGCTACAATTATTTTATACTATTTGCAACGGTTAATTATGCTAATGAGACGGTTACTAAGTACTATTGCAATGGTTAATTAATGCTAATGAGATGGTTACGATATACTATTGCAACGGTCATTTTTGGCTTATGCGATTTTGGGCTCCTGCTATTGCAACAGATATATTGATATATTGCAACTGTTATTTCTGAGCTAATGCAACGCCTATCATACATCTATTGCAATAGTTAAACAATCCAACAATGTAGCATTGCTTGAAATTTATATAATTAAACAAAATAAGGGTCCATAATAGGTGTAATATCCATATAAGCAAAATATATAACAGTATCTGCCAATAACACATAAGTTTCCAAAGTGTACAAAAATAAAATATTTCTACAGCATATGTGAAGTTTCATCATGAATCAACCTAATGCTACTAAGTAAGATCTTCAGCACTTTTGTCGCCTACTTGAAGTTCTCCACCTACAAATAATCAAAAACAAACAACTTAGCAAAAGTTTTATAAAAGAATTTCATATATATATATATATATGTCATAACACTAATATAATTTTCCACAACATTATAAAAACAAGCATCTTGAAAAATATAAAGAGACCATTGGCTGGAAATATTCATACTATCATCTGATCATCCTACTCGAATTCTTGGAAAGGTGAGTAGGGTGATTCTCAGTTTTTCTAACTTAGTTTTATTTTTTGTAGCACAACATCAAGAAGCAATTTCACACAGGCAATGCCACATGGGCCATCTCTCACAAGGAACAAATATGGTTGTCATGACAAACACAAGCATGCTCTTGAGGACAGAATTATTTTGCTTTGTAACCAACAAAGGAAGCAGCATCTGCAATGCTCACAAGATAGCAAACGAGTCACATGAAGGCAATGGACCCAAAATGGAATGTCAGAATAGAAATATGGGAGAAATGAACACAATAATGCCCAGAATTAGAATGTTGAAATGTAGTGGGCAGTATGAGCAAAGGTTTACAAGAAGTCAAACACCGGTTCACTACACACTGGATCGAGGCTATTCATGAAAATCTTTCATGGAGACAAAGTAAGATGGCTATGTAGTACCACCTATATTAGATCTCATCAGTACAGATTAATGCCAAGAGCTGGAAACGAGATATTAGGCAGTCGAATGGTACAAGAACTGGCATTAAACTGTCCAGAATTTTGGGCACGAGGCAGCACGTACAAACTGGAAGTAAGGAGGCTAAACCGTATGATACTTCAAGAAGTTCACCCCATGTGGATAGTATAAAGTACAAGGAACACAACAGAAGAGGAAAACCAATATGGCATTCAGGGATCACTGTTGAATTAATGATGAAAAAAAAGCAAGGACAACACGAAAGGTAATCTTTAGACAACTGATGCAACAGGAGCAGATAGAAGTACTGGAAATTTTTATTATCATGCAAATACAAGGGCAATCAGTGAGGTTGATATGCATAATGGAACAAGCATGAACTGTGTGAAATTGCAATACATGAAAAGACTCACATTTGAAGTTAATGTTCAATGGAGTTATGTAGACAACTTTACACGGAGAACAGGTGCTGCATTTTATACCACTGAAACAACCTATTGGTGCTGCAAAATATACTTTGCACACAAATGGGGATGCTGGGCAGTGCATTCAAGTAGCACTAGGCTATTTTTTATTTTAGAAGGTTGTATTACATTTATTAATCAATCACTATGTAATATCAAACTGGCAGAAACAAGAAACAAGTATCTAAATCAATAAAACACCAACAACCAGGGAGACAAACAATGCTGAATAAATCAGCCAGAAACATAAAACTCCAAGCTTCGGTTTTAACAGAGAATGACAAACAATACTGAAAAAATCAATCTACAAGTATCTAGTTCACTGAGCACCAACAACCAGGGAGACAAACAATTGTGTAAACTACGGGAAAGTATAACGTGCCATCTAAAATCAAATAAGTTTATGTTGAGACTCAAACATTCAAACAACGAGAAATTAGAAATCAAATTCTTCTGTGATATCTTGAACACACACGAGATTCATTGAATTCAATTTTCGGTATAACGACTCGATAGATGCATGAATGCAGAGGAACATCTTATCTTTCACAACCTTGTTTATTTTGGGCGGAAACTGGAAAAATTGGAGAGAAACTTTCTGTAAAAACTTTGGCAGCATTTCGGCGCTTTTTGGACATTTAGAAAGAAAAAGAGAAGAAGAAGAACCAACAGCAATCTGACTCCAATATCAGCAGCTCTACAGTTGCTAAAATATGAATTTTAGCCTGGGAATAAAGTGATACTAACCTTGATTGTTGCTACCTTCAGATTGTGGACGGATCAGTTGATTAGCAGCTTGTGGTGCAGAGGTAGCTTCTCCTAGTGACGAAATAGACAATGTTGCTAGTACGTTTGGATTAATTAACCCTACATGCTGAAGTTGAGCAATTACATCTGCAGTAATTTCTTGTCGCATAGTTCTCTTTTGTTCCTCCATTTTTTCCTCCATCTTTCGAATCCTTTCTTGCATTTCTTACACTGTATCATTTGCCATTCGAACTTCATCATTTTGATAGACATCATAATGATCTTTCTTCAGTTGACTTTTATTCCTTCTCCAAGCATTTCCAATTGAAAATAAAGTTCATGTTTTTGCAGCATCAAGAATATCATACTTCAACTACAATTTGATTTCATTTGTTTAGATGAAATTGTAACATACTTTTAACAAATAACTGAACATTTGGATCGGAACTTCAAACCTTGGTATATGTCCATAAATCATCTTTTGTGTCCATTTTCCTCCAATCCAATATATCCAGCGGGCAAAGAGTTGCAATCCTTGCCAATGTACCGAGGAAGCTACCAAACTCTTTTACATCTTCTTTAGTAGGACCAATGGGCTGATTCAAATTGTTAAGTGTGATCACCTTACGCGTCTTTTGGCTATTAATTTGAAGTGTCTTTTCAAAGAAGGTTGTGTCATTTGAATCTAACGCTTACTAACAAGTCATGATTAAATAAGGATAATGGAATTATATGTTGAAATTTCATTACATGGTATAATCAGAATCTTTATTCAAAAGGATCTCTTTGAAAATAGTCTAGAAATGTTTTGTAGAAAAGATTGGTAACTCAGGACTATGCTTTGCTTTAACCAGTACTCTTGTTTAATTGTTTATGTTTAGTTTTTGCATACATGGTGCATTTCTCATTATTTTTGCGCTTTGTATCATAAAATGTGAAATTATTAACTCAAATATCACCATCCATTTGATAAAAAGAATATGATGTTGAGCATTTCAGTGAGATGACTTGCATTGTGCAAGCTTTCAATAAGCAAATATATCATGATAAAGATTTCAAATTAAATATTACTCCTATTGAGTGCAGGAGCAGTGATCAAAAATTGAACCAAAAAAAAGAAAAAAAAGAAAGAAGAAGAAAATGAAGAAAAAACAGCGCAACACAACCTCTGTTCTATTGCTGCAGCAACGACAAACAACAAAGCCCAAAAAAATGGAAAGAAGAAGAGAAGAAGAAGAAAGAAAAAGAGAAAAATTCGATGGAGTCACAGAACAAAAACTCGAAGAAAGAAGAAAGAAGATGAAGGAACGAGAAGAAAGAAGAAAAGAGATGAAGAGAAGCATACCCGATGAAGAAACTTAAAGAAGAAAGGAAATGGCTGGTCTGCTGTCAACTAGAAGGAGAAAGAGTAAAGAAATAGTGTCCCCTAATATTTTTTTTAACAGATTGTTGATGCTATATCCTTCTTTTCTTTTTTGCAAAAAAGCGACGCTACAGCTCGCCACACGCTGAGAGGCAGAGGTGCTCGATAATACCATTTTCAGCTTCCTGCAAAAATTTGAGAATACATAAATTAGTTAACTTTGTTCTTTCAGGAGATCAAGAATTTGAAGTTTAAAGAACTTTTTTCCAGAAGAAAGTGCAGAGCAAGTATAAGAAACTGCAAATATTAAAAAACTAGTTAATAGGTTCGCACTTCGCGCGATTCTCTTTTTAAATTTTATTACTTAAAAGGTAAATATAATAATAAAGAAAAAACTATCTACTATAAACCATACAATAATAACAACTATACTCAATGCAAGTAAGTCAGAAACAATTGCTAAAGAAGTTAAAAATTAAGTTAAGGAACAAAATTACATATATATGTGAAAAATAACCATTATGAACAGCCTTTTCAAATGCTCATGTTATAGTGATTATAATTAGAAGTAAATGTTATTCATAATAGAGATTTTTGTATTTCACAAATAATGCTCCATTAATTATTACAAGTAATATACAGTATTTATGAGTAAAGAAAAAGTAAATGGATACAATTTGTTACACCATTTTCCTCCTATTTTGAACAACATGCATTCTTCCTATCAGATCTCAATTGAGTATTTTAAATAGCTATTTCACAGAGAATGGGATAATAAGAATAAGTTGTTACTTATTAGCTTAAGAGCTCTCTTTGAGTGCATCTATCAAAACAGAAGCCAAGAAAATAAAAATCAAATGCAAATAAGTACAATGTTAAAAAGTAAAAGAAGTAAAAAGTTCAAAATAATTACACAGACCAAGTAAGCACAAAATGAAAACTAACCTCTTCATTAACAAAATAAAAACTGGAAAAATAAAGCCACAATGATAGAGTGTGAGAAGGTGGTACTGAGGAATTAAAATTGTTGCTTGCTAAATTGCCCTGTAGGCCAATTTTTCTTTTCCACACATAAGTACTCAGTAAAGAAAACTTAAGCAACATAAAACGAAAATTAGGAAGGAGAGTATAAAACACTCTTAAAATTGTAGCAGAAGAGTAAAAGTTGTTTCTTCATCAACAATTATAAAACTTGTGTTTAATGCAGAGTTACAGCTTCTGAAATTTGTTTCTTTGCTTTTTACTGTAGTCCGTGATAGAATCCTCACAATATGCATCCCTAGCACTTGGCCAATCATTGGCTTCCTTGCAAAAAGAAAGGAGAACCACTGGACTATTTCAAACCTAAATCCAATCCTTACTTCCAGAACATACAATGCATACTGAGAGAATTTAAGGACCAAGAATTTAGTATGCTAGCATACTAAAACAACCCCAAGCTTCAGCTGTAATGAAGCAGACAAAAACAGAAATTGTGAATCCTATTGTTACATTGAAAAATGTTGTACACCGGATATTTGATAAGGCTGGTCAGTCAGCTTTGCAAGAGAGAAGTTCGAGCCTGCTCGTTCGACCTATGGCAGCACATGAAATAGCTGAACAAGCAGCTTCTACTTTTTCTATCGTTCACACTGAAAATGTTGTTGCTATGGAAAATACAGCAAAAACTATACCAACACTGCATTTTTCCAATCCACAAGTTTCTATACCGGTGCTATTGTCCCCCTTATTTGTACTTTTATGAAGATACTATTAACAAGTTGAATGAGGAACATAAACAAATGAAGGCAATTGAATGAGGAACATAAACAAATGAAGGCGAGGTTAGAAGAATCCAAATGCAAAACGAATTATAAGCCATACACAAACGAATTAATGAATTATAAGCCATACACATACATGTAATGCCAAAATGACTGTCACTTCTCTTAGAGAGAATTAATGCGGAATGGATATGCAACAACGGTAAAACAGCACAGTTACTTAACACTCGTAATTATCAACTTTACGAAGATTTCCTAAAGATTGTCATTCCTCCAAGAGAAATAGTTGCTGAAAGTCCTATATACAGGGACACCAAAACAACTTACCCTGTTCATACATTTAAAAAGTTATGCATTCTCGAAACGTAATAACTATAGATAAATACATCCATTTTCATACATCTAACTGGGGGGATTCATACATGATTTTATGAGAGATTGTCCCAAGACTCATCTTGCAATAAGATGCCTAGAGCCATAGGTGCATATAAGTGAAATGCGACTATCCATAATATTGATTTTCTTAAATTCTTTGGCTAATTGTATCCTAATGTATAATCAGAACACCCATTTTAGAACAAAAGAGCCAACGAAACAGAAAACAAACACAAAAAGTAAAATCCCCATATATATATATATATATATATATATATACAACAATTTTCTCCAACTCTACCAACTTTAAATTTCCCTATTTATGTTTTAGAATTGTGTCGACCTCAACAATGGAGTTTTGAAGGGTATTTGTCACTTTAATTCCTCCCAAACAGCAGTAAACTAAATATTAAGCACAAAATAAACTTCGAATAAAATTTTGGCTCAAAGAATTGAAACTTAGTTTCTCAAACTCCAATTTTACTAAAACCCAAAAAAAAATTCATCGATTTTTTTCCTGGAAAACTCAAATCTTCAACAAATTTGAGATACAAACTTCAAACCACACCAAAATTAAAAACCAAACATAAACTAGAACAAAAGATAGTAACTTCATAGAAACCCATTTGCGTATTTTGTAATCTTTTCCAAAAACACTTGAATAGAAAATTTAGAGATAGGGAACTTATAAGCCATGGAGGAGTGCATGCAGACCTATTAGGGTAGAGAGTAATACCGGTCGAAGCCTTTGCTGGTCAAAATCCTTCGCTGGTTGAAATCTCGCTGGATTTGGAGCTGTTTTTTGCTCTTGAAGAAGCTTCAATGGAGGGTTTTTCTCAATGAACTGAATAGAAAAGCTTTTGCATTGACTGGTCGAATTTTGTGGAGCCGATTTTCACTCTTGAAGAAGCTTCATAGGTTTTTGATTTTGGTTGTTTTTGCTCTTGAAGAAGACACTCCTCTCTTTCCTTTAATTTGATATAATGAATAAAAGAAGACACAATACTCTCTTTTACTTAATTTGATATAATTTTATTTTATTTTTTATTATAAAAAGAAGCATTCGCGGGTTTTGTGAAATAGTGGAGGGACTCACAGAATCGTCCCCACGGAGTATTTTTACAAAATTGTCTCTATAGAGAGGTATTTGGCAACGGTTGTAATACTAATACGACGGTTTCATTTTAATTTTGTCTTAACTGGCTTAAACGGCTATTGAGACGGTTGTAACCCTTGCAATAGACTATCTATTGCAAGGGTTATATAACCGTTGCTAAATAACTGATGCAATAAGTTCATTTTCTAGTAGTGAGGGATGCCTCAGTTTTATTTGATCCCGGATCTACTTATTCCTATGTATCTTCTTAATTTGCTCATCATTTGGGTACGACCCGAGGGTGTCTTGCTTTACCTGTGCACGTATCTACCCCGGTGGTCGATACTAATATTGTGGACCATGCATATCGGTCCTGTCTTGTTACTATTGGGGGTCTGGAGACCCGAGTTGATTTGTTGTTGTTGAGCATGGTAGATTTCGATGTTATTCTGGGCATGGATTGGCTATCTCCGTGTCATGCTATTCTAGACTGTCACGCCAAGACAGTCACATTGGCTATGCCGGGTATTCCGAAGATCAAGTAGCATGGTATGACTGATTTTGTACCCAGCAGGGTAATCTCTTTCTTAAAGGCCCCGCGGATGGTTAGGAAAGGATGTTTATCATATTTGGCATTTGTGAGAGATGTTGGAGCTGAGACACCTAGCCTGGATTCTGTTGCTGTTGTGAGGGATTTTCCAGATGTGTTTCCAGCAGACCTGTCGGGCATGCCACCGGACAGGGATATTGATTTCGGTATTGATCTGGTGCCGGGCACTCAGCCTATCTCTATTCCTCCCTATCGTAAGGCACCAGCTGAGTTGAAGGAGTTGAAGGAGCAGCTTCAGGAACTCCTAGATAAGGGGTTTATTTGTCCTAGTGTGTCACCGTGGGGTGTACCAGTCTTATTTATGAAGAAGAAAGATGGCACAATGAGAATGTGTATTGATTACAGGCAGCCGAACGAGGTGACAGTGAAGAATAAGTATCCACTACCCCGTATTGATGACTTGTTTGATCAGCTCCAGGGAGCGAGGGTATTCTCGAAGATTGATCTTCGATCAGGCTATCACCAGCTGAAGATTAGGGATTCTAATATTATGAAGATAGCTTTCAGGACGGGATATGGGCATTATGAGTTTCTAGTTATGTCTTTTGGGCTGACTAATTCCCCAGCCACGTTCATGCATTTGATGAACAGCGTGTTCCGTCCGTATCTGGATTCATTTGTGATTGTGTTTATTGATGACATCCTAGTGTACTCCCGTAGCCAGGAGGAGCATGTTCAGCATTTGAGAGTAGTATTGCAGATATTGAGGGAGGACAAGCTTTATGCAAAGTTCTCTAAGTGTGAATTCTGGCTTGGGTCTATGGCTTTTCTGGGACACGTGGTGTCCGGTGATGGTATTCAGGTTGATTCAAAGAAGATAGAGGCGGTGCAGAGTTGGCCTAGACCGACCTTAGCCACTGAGATTCGTAGTTTCCTTGGGTTGGCAGGGTATTATCGCCGGTTTGTTCAGGGATTTTCTTCTATTGCATCACCCTTGACCAAGTTGACTCAGAAGGGTGCTCCATTTGTGAGGTCCGAGGAGTGTGAGGAGAGCTTTCAGAAGCTTAAGACAGCTTTGACCACGGCTCCAGTATTTGTATTGCCATCAGCTTCAGGTTCCTACACTGTGTATTGTGATTCCTCGAGAGTTGGGATCGGATGTGTGCTGATGCAGGA
>MU705804.1:0-19280 GCA_026770625.1 Nicotiana glauca
TATCCATGGCCGCTTCCAGTATTCCTTTATCCTCTTGTAAGGTGTCAATGCAAGATTGGAATTCTCGTGCCACTTTGCCTTTAGCATTCCTAACTCTGGACTCCATCTCCTTCTCCCAATCGACTGCATACTTCATGGACCTTTCTGCTCTTTGCTCGGGTATTACCTGGTTATGAAACCACTCGAGGTATGCAAGGCTTACCTCCCCTCGTTCTCGATCTGCTACCATTTCATCTGTATCAGAAAATCGACTACCAAACCAAACCTTTTGTACATAAGATTCCTTTAGGGGCTCCTCTTTTGTGAATTCCCACACGAATGGACGCATGTCCTCAGTTGGGGGCCTCTTTTGTTCTCTCCCTAACTGACACATGACGCGTAATGGTGCATATGGCTGGAAACCCCTGAAACACATGAGTATGTAGAATGGGCGATATGTCGACATGTGCATAACCTTAGCAGAAGGGAACCAATAATATTCCAAGTGAGTTTATCCGCCTCTAACGAACCAAGTAATTCCCGCCAGGCCTTCACCCCATCTGGAAGATTACAGCCTACAACCCTGCTCGGATGGCAACGAATGTAATTTAGCCAATTTTTATTGAAATTTATCACTATTGGGTGATGATAAAGATGCTCTATGAACCACATTTACAGCAAAATATTGCATCCTTCGAAGTAATCTCCACCTTCCTGGTATTGGGTTAATGCTCGAAAAATGTCTCCCAAAATCATAGGAAGAATGGTATGCTCTTCACTNAAGTGTCATAACTTAGCTGGTTGACGAATTCCATGGTTGACAATTTCTCAAATCCTTTCTTGTTACCAAACCTGTCATAAAGGTATTTCAATGGAACCCAGCCTTCGTTTAAGCAATCCATTGGGATTCGATGGAGGCATAATTTCTTCAAAAAGTTACTCACACCTACTTTCCTGGGAGCGGCAGGTTTTTTTCTATGAAGATCTCTCCCAAACCCCGTGAACCCACCTAATTCTTCTAATGTGGGTGTCATTTCACAATTTTTGAATTTGAAGACATTATTTGTTGAGTCCCAAAAATCCACCAAAGCCTCAATCAGATCCCTGTTTGGCTCAATTCCTATAATGTCTGTGAGGAACTTGAGGTGTTTGAAAACTTGATTTCGTTCCCAAGTAGCAAAACTAGCCCACCAATTACAGAGAATGCTTGGGGTCTTATCTCGGATCATGAACATAGGAGGCGCTTCATCCCTTGCCCTTTTCTGACCACTTATTTAAGGGGAAATCATGATGATCTAAACAATAAAAACAAAAATTAAGACCCTCCTAAACCATATACAGACTATGATCAATTTGTTTGGAATGAAGAAAAATCGTCATTGCTTATTTAAAAAAAAACAACCGGTCTTGTCAACACGACCTTTCAGTACTTGAAGAAGATTTGAAAGATGTGTAAAAAAAATCCGGTATGACCATAGGTAGCTGTTCTTGCAAAATAGTCCTCTGGCGCCCTTTGTAGGCGTTTGGGATATTTTACCCAAGAATGGCATTACCTTCACTAAGGATATTTATTTACCCCTAAATTTAATATTTTCAAAAT
The DNA here is from genome assembly GCA_026770625.1 of Nicotiana glauca. NCBI lineage: Eukaryota > Viridiplantae > Streptophyta > Magnoliopsida > Solanales > Solanaceae > Nicotiana > Nicotiana glauca. The sequence goes on from MU705804.1 coordinate 1,580, forward strand.
AGTTGAGCCCGATATGGGTTGCCTGCGTATCCCACATCCGATGAGAATCAAACTTGCGTAGTTCATCCAAAACAAACTACTTTTGAAAACAAAAACATTTAAAAAAAAAAAAATTCAACAGAGTTAGTATTTGGGCGTTGGTATTTTCAAACCAGGTGATTAACTCTCTTAACCCTATACACTGCTATTTCTTTTTTTTTTTTCTATTTTTTTTTCAGATAACCAAAAAGCCGGTCATCATGCAAGTCCGAAACAAATAAATGCACAAGCAGGATGCATCAAGGTGGTCTTTTCATTTCAGGTACACCTGTCCTAAACAGACCCAACCCCTGTGTTGAGTCTCCAAAGTCAAATGTACGTGATGCAAAGAAACATTCTTACTAGGGATCCGGCATGGGCTTTGTTATTTTAAGTTGACATCTTATTGGAGAAAGTATCTAGACTGGCTTACTCGAGGGGACACCTCGAGCCGAGGAGGGTCAGTGTACCGGTAGCATTGCTTTCCGACTTAACTGGTGGTGCTCCCCGCCTAAAACATGTGTGACTAAAATCTTTCACCGGGTGCTAGGCACCTCAGCTATCTCAAAGAAAGCGGGCTATGTCAAGCAAATGCCCAATTTTTATTTCCAAGAAGACTCAGAGGGGTGCGTGAGAAGACAGTTTATATATACAGTTCAAATAACATCAAAGCGGTAAAAGCATCATTTTGCACATTAAGCCCAACATATAAAAATATCAGATAATAAACAAAGCCAAATACAACAAGTATTCTAAGCTCGAATTTCTAACCCTGAACCAGTGGTTCTAGGTTTAATCCCCAGCGGAGTCGCCAGAGCTGTCACACCTCCTTTTTACGCTACTGCACCCGTGAGGTGGTATAGTAGAGGGAGTTTTTCCAATTAAAGGACAATCGAAACGGAGTTTATTATTAAGAGTTGGAGTCGCCACTTAAGAGATTCATGGTGTCCCAAGTCACCGGTTTGAATCCCGAATCGAGGAAAAAATTGACTCTATATTACAGTCTACGAACCAGAAATCCGGATAAGGAATTCTGTTAACCCGGGAGAAGGTGATAGGCATTCCCGAGTTCCGTGGTTCTAGCACGGTCGCTCAACTGTTGTATTCGGCTTTGTCACACCTCCTTTTGGCGCTACCTGGGGTAGCAAGGGAGTTTTTCCAATTAAAGGACAATCGAAACGGGATTTATTTATTTAATTCAGAGTCGCCACTTGGGAGATTTATGGTGTCCCAAGTCACCGGTTTGAATCCCGAATCGAGGAAAAATTGACTCTGTTTAACAGTCCGCGCACCAGAAATCCGGATAAGGAATTCTGTTAACCCGGGAGAAGGTGTTAGGCATTCCCGAGTTCCGTGGTTTTAGCACGGTCGCTCAACTGTCATATTCGGCTTATTTATCTGATTTTTAACATGCTTTAACTTATGTACAAATTTTAACCTTTAACCGCTTTTAATATTATTATTCATTATTTTAATAAAAGAATTGCAACATCATAAAAATGTATCTCAAACCACGTCACAATCAATGTACCCGTGATTATCGACACATTTTTAATTTTGTTGAGATTTGGATTTGGGTCACATGCACCCGAGTTTAGGGAGACAAGATTATTAAATACGCGCTTAAAGCTACTAACGCGTTATTATTTTGAGAAGGCCGTGAAATTTACTAAAACGGCACATCTCGAAGTCTAAGTATTTTTATATATACATTTATGAGGGCCCCGCAGCTTGTGAGTTTTATTTGGCGAAGCTCGTCTCATTTTAAAAAAAATAATCCTAAAATGACTATATATATTATTTTTATTAAAAAAAAAGGTCCTAATTAATTACATTTAGAATCCGGGCATTAAGTTCAAGTCCGGGTCCAAACAAAAGGACGAACCTTTTAGCTTGAACCCACTACCTAACTCAAAAACTCAAATTTTATTACTTAAACCTGAACATGCTTTCTTCCAAGGATCCAAGCCAAGCCTACAACACCCTTACATCTAACAAAATCATAGTCCATTATCAAAATCTAATTAGTATCATTTTATCAATCACAACTTGTACGATCGATATTACAACTCGTGTTCAACTCATGTGGTCCTTTAACAATTTTAAATTATCTTATTGATGTCAACTGGCAGACATTAATTTATTTTTAAAATCTAATATATTTCAAAAGTTTTATCCCAAATTCAACAAATGAAACAGCCCCTTCCTACAACATATAACTACAAATATATATATATATATACCCCATAAAATTCACAAACGGATTCACTATATGTCTTGAGCACACCAAATATGAACTTAAAAATTAGTAGTTAATTAGTAACATTCTCAAGAAAACAAGTAAGCTGAATGGTCATGATCTAATATCCGTTATAAAAGTGAAGACAAAACTCTCATCTAGAGGTATAGAGTAAAAAGAGAACCTCTTCAAATATTATTCAAACATAAACAAGGCAAGATATAAAATTCAAAAGATAGAATAAATGGATAGATCTAGAATAGAACCTTTAAATTTTCAATATATTGATGAGCCTTCAGCTAGTACATAAAGAAAGGAATGCCCACCAAAACTCGAACGCTAGCAGAGCCGCTAATCGAAACTTGAAAGCAGACCACACCACCGAACGGAGTTTGACAAACTCGACTGACCTCGCCGAAAATCCATCTTTGAAGTAACTAATGACTATTTTTGAAACATGTTTTGGGTGGTTTTGGAGCAGCTTTTATGGAAGAAATAGGTGGTGGTTATGGCTAGATTAGAAGAAGAAGATGGGTAGAAGAGAAAAGACCACCAACGACACTAAACATGAGCTACATGGCCATGGAGATGAAAAATGATATCCAGCCAATTGAAATCCATCTTTTTTCTTTTTAACCTTCCTTTTGCCTCCTTATATCGTTTTCAATTCTTTTCTCCTTTGACCGAGTAGTAATCTCCTCCCTATCTTCTCTGCATGTGTCTTTTTTATTTCCATTATGTATTGTCTCCTTTTTCTTTATGTTTTGTTTTTGTCTTTTTCGTTTTTTTCTCTCTTTCTTTTACTTTGTTTTCTTTGTCTTTTTCCTTCTTTTTATTTTGTCCATCCTTTTTCCTTCCATGTTTTGAGTATGGTGTCTCCCATTTTCTTGTGTCTCCCATGTGTCTAGATTTTAGGATATTGGGTATAAATTATTACGGGCTAGGTCCGAAAATTATGCTTAAAAGTGGGTCGTTTGAACCCGAATATTATTCTTTGTCCGGAACCGAGAATGAAAATATAATTTTATTTAATTAATCCTAAATAAGCAAAATAACTATAAAAATAAGACTGACAATTAAAACAAAACTATTTTTATATTTTTTCAAGATTAAAGTAACTACAAAATATTAATGAAACTATTATTTTTTTTTGTAATTTTTATTTTTATATAAAGATAAAAATATAAAGTACTATTTTTTTGTATTTTTTCAAAAAATGACTACAAAATATTACTAAATTTTTTTTTTTTTTGTAATTTTTATTTTTTTATATAAAGATAAAATATAAAGTACTATTTTCGTATTTTTCAAGTTTAAAATGACTACAAAACATTACAAAAATTATTTTTTGTAATTTTTGTTTTTTTATATAAAGATAAAAATATAATGTACTATTTTTGTATTTTTTTCAAGTTTAAAATGACTACAAAATATTAATAAAACTATTTTTTTTTAATTTTTTATTTTAAGGTAAAATAAAGTAAAAGAATAAAAATTAGCTGAGATAGTTATATTAGGCCTAAACTAAATATTTTACGCTAAAATATAAAAAATCTCGGGGAGGGTCAGAAATCACACGTCTACAGGCTTAATTATCTGATTTTAGTTCATGCTCAAACCTATATGCATTTTTACCTTCTAACCGCTTTTGATTATTATTATTTTATAAGAATTGCAACGTCGTAAAAACACATCTCAAACCACGTCACATCAATGTACCCGCAGTTATTGATATATTTCGACTCTGTTGAGATTTGAATTTGGGTCACATAAATGTGCACCCGAGTTTAAGAAGGTAAAAATTATTAAAATATGCGCCTAAAGAGTCTTAACGCATTATTACCTTTGGGGAGGGCCGTAAAATTCACTAAACGGCTCATCCCGAATTCTAAGTATTTTTAATATATATACATTTATTGAGGACCCCGCAACTTGTACATTTTATTTGGTGAGGCTCGTCTCATATTGTTTAAAAGGACAATCCTAAAGTGACTACATTTTTTCTATTAAGTTCGTCTCTAAAATAAAAGAAAATCTCCAAATTAATTACATGCTTGAAAAGGCCGTAACTTATTAGTTATTAGTTTAAGATAAATGCAAACAGAAAATTGTAATCGAGCTTGCACAAAGGGAGATTATTTCGTGCCTTATTCTATTGGTTAATAACACTAAAGTTGAGATCATGAATAGAACACGAGATTGACAAACAGTAATATCAAAACAAGCTAACTATTCCCTAACTAAATTAGTCTAACATTATTAGATGAACTAGACTATTAGAATTAACTACGTGAAATTCAAAACCATTTGGGACTTCATTTTTTACAATCATGTGAAACCAAAATTAACCTCAATCACTAATGCTCATTCAAAGATTTGTTAAACTTAATCAACACTTGAAAAGTCTATTGTCATTAATGTTCAAAGGAGTGTCAACACGTTTTGTTTGAACCCAACTCATGCCTATTGGTAAAATATAAGAACAAACTGATAAACTGGTGAATAATCAACTCAAATTCTAAAACCACTTTAGTTACTAATGGCGGGCTGATTCACTTCTACTGAATACAAAAAACTCTTACGGATTTAAAGAAATTCGAAACAAACCAACAGTCTATTCGACTTACACAAACGTCCTGAATTACCTACAACTCATGTTATTTTAGATTAACAATGCAAGTCCATTATTGCTTAAAACAATCCTTAGTCCAATTACCATAAACAATCAAACCGTAAAAAAAACTCCATAGAAAACATATAGAAGCAAAAAAAAATGCAACTTCAGCAAAATGTATCTCCCATTTCATCTCATGTTTACATCTCAAGGCTACATCAAATTTAGCTCAGTTATGTACCTGGTAATAGAACAGAAGAAGAAGGTGAAGATCAGTAGATCAATAGCAGACTACAGCAACAACCAGCACAGATACAGAGTGACGACCAACAGAAAAATCCTAGCAACCAAACAGTCCAGAAAACCAGTGAAAAACCCAAAAGCGAGCACCCACAGAACTAGCAAATAAATGAAACCCCAAACCTCTTCAATACCAACACTCAAACACTCTGATGCAATGAAATGATACCGGGAGAAGTACTGATTTTTCAACCATAAAATGAGACAGATTTCTTCAGATCTTTTTTTTCTCTCGAACTCTGGAATTCTAATGTCTAAAATTTCAGCTCTTTTCAACTTAAACTCTGAAATTTTCCTCCTAAAAATCCCGTCCCTTAATCAGTCAAAGACCTCTCTATTTATAGCTCCAAACAGGAAACCTCCTTTGGACTGCCTTAGACCCACCCCTTAAAATCAGCCTGCCTTTTCTTTTTAAAAGAAGCCCACTACAGAATGTTTTTCTTATTTTCAGCCCCAATTTCCTCTTGTTCCCCATTAACTCATTAATTTAATGACAACTAATACTCCACTATCAGACTACTATCATTAAACAAATTCCCTAATCTGTTATATTCCTAAAACACCCCTGAATCTTACTGTTACTGCCCTGATTATAATCTGATGCTAAACCTTCTTAAGTTATAACTGTCACTGATTATTAACTGCTAAATTACCAGCTATAACCAATTCTCAATCCTATTCAAACAATGATTCAAGGCAAACAATTCAATTCAGTCAGACATGGCACCAAACAAGAGGAACTGACTGAATATCAACTAGACGTTCAAGCAATTATCAGGCTTAAAGCACAAAATTAACACAGAAGGAAGAAAAATGGATAACCTACTGGGAGAAAAATATATACTAGCCATGCTATTCTATCATTCAAACCTGAAAAACTAATTGACGACATGTATTCAATTGACTATACAAACCATATTGTACAACAATTATCGATAAACAATCAGAAAAAGACCACAGGTGATTCGAGTGGCATTTGACAGAAACAGTGAGTTATAATACAACCAACTAATCAACGAAGCTGATCGAATTGATTCATGATTTATAACATATAACACTAAACAAACAAACAATCAGAACAAAAAGAAAGCTCGACCAAATAAAGGGTCTGGTTTGGGAAGAAGAAGAATGATGAACAAACTTTGAAAATAAAATTAATACAACAACACAAACGAATAACAATAAACCAAAAGAACAAATAAAAGAGAGAAAATACCTCAGAGACGAAATTCGGAACAGACGAACCCAGGTTCGACCTCAGACTCGGACTTTTGGGGTCAAACTGACTTTAACCGAGTGTTCTCCACTGAGAACACTTCGTCTAATGTCGATTGGACACCCAAAACCCCTTCAATTTGGACAAATTCCAAGTTTGGAATTTCTAGGGTTCTTGGGGTCTGGTTTGGGGCTCGAACGATTTTTGCTTGATTCGAAGCAAACCAATAGTGTTTAGTGTATGAGGGAGGTCTGGGGGTTGTCTGGTATGAATTTGGGCTTGGTTGGGGTAGGTTGAGGTTTGGGTCGAATCTTCAAATGAAGATTCGAGACGATGGGGGAAGATTCGAGGAAAACGGATAGTGGATTCGTGTTCAGGGTGGTCAGGTGGCTTTAGGGTTAGTTTGGTGGCCATCGGAGAAGATGGAGGTTTCCGGCTATTCTTCGATTGAAGATTCGAAGAACATGGCTAGGTTTCAAGGTAATCCATGGTGATGGTTGGAAAGGGGATGTTGAGAGGAGTTCATGGTGTAAAAATGGAGTCATTTGGCCCACCGGAACCGCCGTGAGGCGATTTCCAGTGGGCGGAGCACGGTGGTAGACGGTGGGGTTCCGTTCGTCTCTGAGAGAGACGATGAAGTGGGGGGGGTCTGGCTTAGGGGGGCGTGGGGTGAGAGGTTGGGCTTATATACGGGGGAGGGAATTAAATCCTGGCCGTTTGATCAATTGAGATCAACGGTCTGGATCAATTTACTTAAATATAACGGTGTCGTTTGGTCTCATTAAGAGACTGGGTTGACCCAGGTAAAATGGACCGGGTTATGGGAAGCTTAGGGACCGTCAGATCAAAGGGAAGGGACGACTCAGATTTGTGACGCCTACACGGCGCTGTTTGGTTGGTCCTGGAGACTGAACTGGACCGTTAGATCTGTTTGATCAACGACCCAGATTTGAGGCACCTAAATGACGTCGTTTGGACTTCTAAGAGACCAGGTGCATTGGACTGGGTCATGCATTGCTTTGGGCCTGATTTTTGGTTTAAACTTTTGGCCCAATCCGATTTTTCAACTCCTTTCTTTTTCTATTTTTCCTTTTTAATTCCTAATTACCAAAATTCCTAAATTAAATTGTAAAATCAAAATTAACTTTACAAAATATTAATTACCCCTAACCACAATTAACATACAAGACTAAACATTTAGTTAAAAATAAAATCACATAATGGTACGCTTAAATGTCAAAAAAATGGAACAAAAAATACATATTTTTGTGATTTTCTTTCTTTTAAAAACAAAACATGATTCAATTAATTTCTAAGTGCACATATAAATCTTAAATGTGTATGCAACATATATTTTTGTATTTTCATTAATTTAAACACACATAATCACGCACATACAAACTCAAGCAATTACCCAAAATATCACGAAAAATTCATAAAAATGCACACAATAAAACAAACAATTTTTGTTTTGATTCTGTAGGAGTAATTCATGTGAGGCAAAAATCACGTGCTCACACCATGGAAGTTCTCAGTGATCATCAATGTCTTCAAAAGGAAGATGCCTCACCATATGCTACGCTCGAAACTAATTGAACTATGGAAGCCATCTGAACAGTTAATCTTGATTGACCTAGGATGAGATTTCTTCATAGTGAAATTTAGTTTGGAGGAAAGCATGGTGAAAGCACTACACTTAGGACCATCGTTTATATCTGGCCACTTTCTGTCCGTTCGTAAATGGGAGCCAAAGTTTGTTCCTCAAGAAGCCACCCTTACCTCTACTGCATACCCCAGCTGCCAACAGAGTTCTATGACACAGTAATCCTAGAGAAAGTTGGGAGGAAACTAGAAAAATTACTAAAAATAGACCAATGTACTTCGTCTACGCTAAGAGGGAGGTATGTACGTATATGCATCCAAGTTCCACTTGAATCGGTAGTGGAAACATCAGTGATCATTGGCGACCACAAACAGGCGGTGATCTATGAAGGGGATGGAACACTATGCACAAGCTGTGGCAGGATGTCCCTACAATCAACGTCCAGTCACAACAATCAATGAAACGCAAGAACAACCACCAACAGACCTTCCACCGGAAGAGAGCCAATGGAATACTGTCACCTTCCCAAGAAGGCACAAACAGGGCCCACAAAAAACAAACGTAGAAGGTCAACCTCTGAGAATAAAAATTACGCACAAGCGGATGAGGTACAAGTAAACATGTTTGACTCCATCTCTGGTAAGTTTCTCCAAACTAAATCCTTCAATTACAATGTTAAAAATCCAGAAAATAACCTCCCTAATAAATCAAGAAGGCAACAACAACAAAACACTATACTGAAGACCCAAAATTAACAAAGCACGTGCCTAACCCAAACCCAATAGACCAGCCCAACACGGGCTCCAAAAGAAAAGCGGGGTCAAACTCGAATGACCCCACCAACTGAATCCATCAGCCCAGCTCCCACACGGAAACAAGCCTAGTTACCAAAGACCCAATCATATCCTTAGGCAATGTGCCTAATAGGGCCGTCCTCACCCAATCCAGGGACCAGGAAGCCTCAGGCTCCCCCGATTATATACAACCCTACCTAATAATCACTGCCTACGCTTCCCCTACCACAGCTATTGCATCTCTCTAAGGGAGATATCCCAAAAGACAGTCATGGCAATTGAGTGCCCTATCTGCAACCTTCTCCCTCCTCAACCGAAAAGACCTCAAGGGTCACTTCCATTACATCCCCAATTAATGAGCAGGCAAATTCCCTAATCCCAAAACAAGGCAGCCCTCCCACTATCCAAGATGTGACAGTAGGGGGTTTTATGATGGGGAATCAGTCGATAAACCCCTCTCCACTCTTTTCCCAAAGTAGAAAAGCAAAAAAACACAAAAATGGCAAAAGATCAGACCCCCACCACCATCTCCACCCACCCACTGCCACCGGACTACCAATCGACCTCCTGGTTGGAGGTTGCCTTGCAGGGGCAAGGCCTCTCATACGACTTCACTGTCGACAACAAGACAATCACCTTGATAGTGCAAAACCCGGCTCACCTAGCAAGAGTGACAGTGGAAGCTCTCAACAAATCTTTGACAGCATTTGGCCCGCTCCTATGGCAGTCGATGGCCAACAGTGACAGCCCTGCTCCGATCACAGATCCCCAAGCCCTAAACAGTCACATACTCCAAAGCTTTCACTCCCTCCCCTTCTTCCCAGACCTGATGAAGGAGAACCCAGCAGCGGAACCAGTCTTCGCTCAGATCAATTCTCAACCAAAGCACGCGACCTCGAAGCAGGCAACTTCCTCTCACCCACTGCAGAACATCCACCAAGGAATTACCACATCACTGGAGATTCTCAAGAAGAAAGATGTTACAGCGGAACTGGAACAGAACTACTCAACACCAAGGATAGACTCGATCATGCTAGACTCAGTAAGGTCAATCGAATTTAGCACAGAGACAAGCGAAGTAATAGTGGTATTGTGCCCCAAAACAATGACCAAATGCGGACTGAGCCTAGTCTTAGCCCAAACACAAGGACCACCAAAGCCATTGTTGAACCTAACCCTAATTTTGAGTCCGAAGAGGAAGTCTCCACTACCACTGGAGCCCAGTCGGCCAGGTCCATCGAGCCCTCAGGAGGGGTCTCAACCTTCACCCACATCTCCAATGATGAATTACATCATATGGAATGTTAGGGGGTAACAGTTTGGAATTCAAATGGCACTGCCTGGAAATGGTTAAAATGTACAGGCCGGCAATGCTAATCTTATTGGAAACTAAGATGGTTGATCACCAGATGCTGGCAAAAACTCTAGATTTCGATATGCTTATCCAATCCCCAGTTGTGGGCTCTTCTGGGGGGGGGGTAGTGTTTATGTGTAAGAAGCTCCTGGTAGATGTGTAGGAAGTGGCCACTACCCCACAAGGAATTCACGCAATGGTAAAGGTAAGACTTGACCAATATCCCTTGTTTTTCTCTGCTATTTATGTTAGTAATACCCTTTCTGAAAGAAAACTCCTATGGGAGCAGTTAATAACTATATCTAGAACCACCAGTGACAACTGGTTCGTTAGTGGAGACTTCAATGAAGTCCTGAAGTCCAGAGATAAGTTCAAGAGATAAGTTCAAGGGTAACCCTATAAACCTTAGCCGTAGTAACCAGTTCTGGAACTGTATTAATAAGTGTAACCTAATCGACCTAGGGTACAAAGGTAGCAAATACACATGGACCAACAAAAGATATTCCAACTGTAATAACCTAATCCTAGAAAGGCTATATAAGTGTTTTGATAACGAAGGATGGATTAAGCAGTACCCTGAGGCAAGTGTACAACACCTTCCTAGGACCCACTCAGATCACTGCCCCTTGAAAATCCAAATGGAAGGGCCCGCTAGTAATAAGCTAAACATGCCCTTCAGGTTTGAAACTATGTAGGCTAGCCATCCCTCATTCCCCAATATCATCACTCAAGCATTCAAAGACCAGGCCACCCTCCTCCAATCCATTGATGAATTCAAAAGGTTGGCCACAAAATGGAACAAAGAGGTCTTTGTCAACATTTTCCATCAAAAGAACAGACTCTTAGCCAGAATAAGTGGCATCCAAAGGTCAGCCAGCTACCAATTCAGTAGCTTCTTGTAAAACCTTGAATCCAAGCTCAACAATGAGCTTAACCTCATTCTCAAAAATGAGGAAGACTTCTGGAAGCTGAAATCCAAGATCAACTGGCTCAATGAAGGAGATGCCTGCTCTAGGTTCTTCCACACTTCTACCCTAAATAGAAGGAGGAGAAACATGATCCTCTCCCTTAAAGAGGACAATGGTAACTGGATCACTGATCAAAAAGAGATCTAATCAACCATTGTTGATTTCTTCTCTAAGTTGTACACTACTTCCCACTCAGAAGTTCCCTGGGAAACTACTAACCACTTCACCATGGAGCCTGCCCTGCTCCAAAGCCACAAGGCCTTCATAGAAAGGCCCCTCCATATGTATGAAATAAAAAAAGCTATCTTCTCCAATAAACTATTCAAATCCCCCGGCCCTGATGGTCTCCATCCCTTCTTCTACCAAAAATACTGGGATATTGTAGGAGAATTTGTCTCAGAATTCTGCAAGAAGTGCTTTGACATATGTTCCATGGACAGCACCATGAACCAAACACCCTTGTGCCTCATTCCAAAAGTCCTCCAAGACTCAATGCTGAAAAACTTCAGACCCATTGGTCTCTGTAATATTATTTACAAAACAGTCACCAAAATCATTGTGAATAGGATAAAGCCCATCATGGCACACATCATAGGCCCAAGCCAAGCCAGCTTCCTATCCAATAGAAGGGCCAGTGACAATGCCATTATTGTCCAAGAATACATAAACCACTTCAGAAAAATAAAAGGAAAAAGTAGCAACATAATTCTGAAAATAGACTTGGAAAAAGCCTTTGACAGGCTCGAGTGGTCCTTCATTAGAGACACCCTAGAAGCCTTCAATTTCCCTAAGAATCTTTCCAAACTAATCATGTCCTGTTTAAGTACCTCATCTTTCTTCATCCTTGTCAATGGAGGGAAAACTGAAGCATTCAATCCCTCAAGAGGCATCAGACAGGAGACCATATGTAGCTCTACCTCTTTATACTGTGTATGAAAAGGCTTTCCAGATCCATTGACCAAGCAGTTAGGTAGAACCAATGGCATCCCATTAGCATAAGTAGGTCAGGACCCAAGATCTCTCATCTCTTCTTTGCAGATGACCTTAATCTCTTTGCTAAAGGCAACATTAGGAATTGCAACACCATCCTGTCCATCTTACAAAACTTCAACAACCAGTCAGGGAAAAAAATAAACTTTTCTAAATCAAGAGTTTTGTTCTCTTCTAATACAACCCAGGATACCTCTCAACAACTCTCCAACCTCCTAGCCATCAAGCACTATGCTTCCTTTGGGAAATACCTTGGTTTCCCATCTTCCACAAGAGACAAACAACATCAGATTTCCAGTTCATCATTGATAACATGCAATCTAGACTGGCAGGCTGGAAAACAAAATACCTTAACATGGCTGGGAGAACAGTGCTGGCAAAGACAACTCTAAACACAATCCTAAGCCATGTTAGGCAATACACCTCCCTCTCCACCAAAGTAACAAATCAAATTGATAGAATCCAAAGGAACTTCCTATGGGTCACCACCATTGAAAAAAGGAAAATGCACCTTATCAAATGGGATGTAGTTACTCAAACCAAATCAGAGGGGGGCTAGGTTTGCAAAAGGCTAGTCTGAAAAACAAAGCTGCCCTAGCAAACCTAGCTTGGAGAGCTTACGAGAACATAAATAGCCTCTAGGCCAGAGTCTTTATCCATAAGTACTATGACATGTCTAGAAATGCTATAGCCTTGAGAAACCTGGGCACACAAAAATCACCAATCTGGAAAGGTTTACTAAAGGGCTGGGAAACATGTAGCAAAGCCAGTAGATGGGTAGTTAATAAAGAAAATAGGGTTAACTTCCTAAATGATAAATGGATTCCTAACCAGCCTGCCATAAGGGAATTGATCTAAGGCCCCCAAACTCAAAATGACCTTACCATTAATGTCGATTCAATCTATCATGCGAGCATCTGGAACACCTCTATGCTGTCTTTTGATCTTCCTCCCCATATTCTAAACCTCCTAAACTCTGTATCCATTCCAAGTGAGGCTACCAAAGAAAACCTAATATGGGACCTCACTGCTAATGGCTAATTCTCAAACAACACTTCTTACTTTTACTTAAGCAGAAACCCACAGGCCTCCTCTACTAATGGGCAAGATCATTTCAGGGGAATCTAGAAGCTCCACACGCAGAACAAAATAAAACATTTCATTTGGCTCTTAACCCATAGAAGACTCCTAACAAGAAGCTACCTCCACTCCATTGGACTGGACTATCCACAACAATGCCACTACTATGGATTTGCAAACGAAGACATTGACCACATCTTCTCCCAATGCCAAATGTTGTCCAGTTCCGGCACATAATCCAATCAAAAGCAACATCCCATCCCCCTTCTAATCTAACTCCTAATGGCTTACCTTGGATATCAATTGTGCAAAAAATCAAAGATACCAAGTACAATGCATCCCTCACCTAGGGCAGTCTAATGCCATTCTGCCTCTGACACATTTGGCTGACGAGGAACAACAATGTTTTTAACAACAAAAAGGACGCAATCAATGCCAACAACACTATTGCAAAGACTACTGAGTTCTGTGTCCTGAACAATAACAAACAAGAAAGGTATAAGCACCAAGTCATGCTAAAGTGGACTCCACCAACTAGGGGTGCCTTCAAACTTAACACAGATGGGGCTGCTAAAGGAAACCCAGGCATGGAGGGAATAGGGGAAGTGTTTAGAGACCACATCGGAAATTGGATCCTAGGATACATGGGGAACTTACCCCATAAAACAAACACAGGTGCAGAGATCAGAGCACTCACCAGAGGCCTACAACTAGCGGAAATGCATGACCTTCTACCGCTGGAAATACACACAGACTCTTGAGAAGTCATTAATATGCTTATTAATGGCAACCTAATATTTGACCCTCTAATTTGTGAATGCAGGTCGCTGATTCAAAGGATGGGCAGAGTAGAGGCGAGACACAGCTACAGGGAGCAAAACATGGTAGCTGATACACTAGCACAGGAAGCAGCGAAGGAATTTTTTTTGTGCAAATTAGTAACTCTAGCAGTTCCTTCGGTGTTTGCCACTGATGTATTTTGGGCAGACATCCTAGGAATTGAACTACCTAGAATTTTTTTGGGTTGTAACTTAAATACTGCTCTGCAAAACATTGCAGCATTGGGGGCCTTAAAATACCCCAGCAACTGCTGTAGCAGTGTAACATTAGGAGTTAACACTTAATATATATATATATATATATATATCAACCTTTTGCACCAAAAAAAAAATGTTCTTTTTATAGAAAACTTTTTTCCAAAAGCCAAAAGAAAAAATCAACAAATTGCCCAAAGGGACAAAGGTAAGTTGTATGCATTTATGGTGTAAAAATAGTTATATCACTTAAAATGTATACTTTATTGATAACGGATAACAAATGACAAGAAAATATTATAGAAATTTATATTTTGCTGTTAATGTGAAAAAGAAAAAAGAAAAAACTTAAAACTTTTTTTCTTGTGAAACTCCCATTTTAATTACTACAATACATTTTGTCTGAAAAAAAATTACATAACTTTTTTAGTCTGTTCCCAGGAAATAATACACGAATTGGACGGACAGAGTAGTCTAGTTTAGGTCTTTAGGACTTGACTCGTAAATTAACAAAGTTTTATTCACAGAGCTTCGCACAGAGTAATGATGAAGTTATTGCCATGGCGCCGTTTAACCATCCATTCCAAAATCCCCAATATTCCTTCTCCTTTAACATTCACCGACACTTACCGTTTGGTCCGTTTCTTATTCCACTCTCAGCCGGATGAAGAAGATATATTCGACCCTCCATTTTCTCCCACCTTAAAACCCCATAAACCCAACAAAAAGGGACAACAACAAGAGAACGCTTCATGTATTGAAGATTGTGAAAAAGCTCAGGACTTTACTGTTAATTATGACTTGCCCTTTGATTTTCGCTACTCTTACTCTGAGACCAACCCGGCGGTTGAGCCTATTGCTTTCCGCGAACCGCCCCGGTTCTCTCCGTTTGGGCCGGGACGGCTTGATAGAAACTGGACCGGGACTTCAGCTCCGCGTCTACAGCCGGTGGATTTGGAGAAAGTGGCTGAGGACCGGCGTCGGGTTCTCGGAGAACCGCTCTCTGAGGAAGAAACTGCGGAGCTGGTCGAGAAGTATCGTCACAATGATTGTTCTCGCCAAATTAACTTGGGTAATTTCAATAAGGTCCCTTAACTTGTCTTAACTTACAATTTATCTAGTATTACTTTTGGAATGAAATGGACACCATAAAGTGGAATGCATATAGAAGGTTTATATAGCTACAAAATTAACTTGTTTTATGCTATAATTTATCTACTATTAGTGTTGGAATTGGATACTAATAAAGTTGAATGCATATAGAAGGTTTATAACGCTGCAAAACTTGTTTGGATTGAGGCTGGCTGTGCAGAAAATGGAGTAAATTTTTGGATATGAGCTAAAAGATAGAAGTTACTGAAGCAAAATAAACTAGTTCTTTTTTCCTGTTGCTTAGTTAATATAGTGAATAATGCCAGTCATCTGTGATAAAATTATGTGATTGTCTTAGATAAGTAAAAAAAAGGTCATTTGTATTTGTACTCTGACTAGATTGTTTCTATGCCAAAATAAGTTATAATATATTCTTGTATTATGAACTCTGTCTTAGCCGGGATAAACTGGAAAGTAAGTTGACGACCTATAAAGATGGTCAAATTATTATGATGAATCATCTGAACATTGAAGAATAAAGTGGAATGAGTCCAAAGAATGCATGTAGCCAACCCCGTATAGTTTAGGAATCAGGATTGGCGTTACTTGAGTTAAGAAGATATTCTTGCATACATGGCTTCATCTCCACAGAAAATTGATTTGTAGCTAAACAACAGAAATTACTGAAGCAAAATAAGATAGCCCTTTATGTTGCTTAGTTAATATAGTGAATAGTGCGAGCCTTATGTGATAAAATTATATGATTGTCTTTGTCAAGTAAATCAAATCATTTGTGTTTGCATTCTGAATACATTTTTAGTAGTCCCTGTTGTGTCCATATGTCTCCATTGTGTATGTAGTACTATGCCGTTTTTACTACTTATAGTTATTGCTTTTCTATCTATTTCTGGTTATTGGTTATTACGTTGCTGGTATTATCTTTTTCGCTTCCGTTGCTGATACTGCTCCGCTGTTTCTTTTCATCTTCTTGAGTTGAGGGTCTGTCGAAAACAGCCTCTCTGCTACTCCGGAGTAGGGGTAAGGTCTTCGTACACATTACCCTCCCCCAACCCCACTTGTGAGATTTTACTGGGTTGTTGTTGTTGTTGTTATTCTGAATACATTTTCCTTACTACGTACTTCCCCAAGAAGTTATGGTATATTCTTGTATATATGAACACCTTAGCCAAGATAAACGGGAAAGTAAGTTGACGGCCAACATAAAAATAGTCAAATTATTATGATGAATAAAGTGGAACGCATCCAAAGGACTAAGGCCACCTTTTGATTGCAGCCAAGGCATATTGGGCTAGTTTAGGTTTGAGGCTAGTTGAGCTAAGTAGATATTCTTCCACACGTCTTATGTTTCACGGATGATTGATATTTGTATATGTAGAATCGTAGATATAAATTTGCATCTCATTTACATCTTATTATAATGACCACTGCATTCAATTCAATTTGATCCATATTTTTTTATGGTTATCATAGCATTATTGTATGTTAGGACGTGGTGGAGTTACGCACAATATGCTGGAAGACATCCATAGCCATTGGAAGAGGGCTGAAGCTATAAGGATTAAGTGCTTGGGGGTGCCAACTCTTGACATGGATAACGTATGCTCCCATCTCGAGGTTTGTGATCTAAAGCAGTGCCGGCACATATTTTTGAACATTGATTCCCTTAACCTTTTACAAATGGATACTTCTGCTGCTGATGCAAAGCACAGTGTCATTGTAGGACAAATCAGGTGGAAAAGTTGTCTATTGCCATATCAATATCTTACTCTTATATCGCGGTCGAAATTATGATCCCAAAAGCAGACCTACTGTTCCTGTGATGCTGTGGAAGCCTTTGGCTCCAATATATCCAAAGCTTGTGAAGAATGTTGCTGATGGCCTGACATTTGAAGAAACGAAGGCAATGAGGAACAAAGGGCTCAATGCTCCTCCTTTAACAAAACTCAGTGAGTAACTTGTGTTTTGTGAGTCCAAGTTGAACTCATAATTTCTCGTCTTTATTTGAAACGAGTTAACAGATTACCTTCTGTAATTGCTGATTGTTACCTGTTACTCCTCTAGGCAGAAATGGAGTGTATGTGAATGTGGTGGACAAAGTCAGAGCGGCGTTTGAAACAGAAGAAGTCGTTAGATTAGATTGTACGCATGTGGGTACAAGCGACTGCAAAAGAATCGGTGTTAAATTACGGGTATGACTCATATGTGCTGCATCAGCTTTCAACTCTTCATAAGCGTAAATTAAAATATCCTTGCAATGTTTAAACAAAACTTTGTTACCCCTTTTCGGTCTTAAAAAATGAAGCTTTATCTGAGGAGTTGTCAAAACTTGTTCGTTCATACTTTATGTGTCCCCATCCCCCCCCCCCCCCCCCCCCCCC
>MU705808.1:0-31300 GCA_026770625.1 Nicotiana glauca
CTCTTTCTTCTGTTGAAATCCTATTTCCAGGTACTTTTCTGTTTCAATTGATGTTGCAGAGCTGAATCTATGTGTAGTGATCAAATCGAAGAAATAAAAATCTAGATCAATGTCAATCTGATGTCAATTTGTATGATAATGTGTTAATTTGAATTGTAGTTACACAGTAATAGTAGTAGTAAGGAATTGAAAGATTGAAATAACTTGTATAATTTGTTATAATTGGATTGTAAAAGGACTGTTGAGTTGGATACTAGAATTTTAGTTTATTAGTATGTGAAGGGATATAGGTCTGTAAACTTCATTTGAGTCATATAGAGACTCCAGTTAGTGATCATATATTGTTTCCAGATTTTTGGTGTTTCCTTTGGTAATCATTAGTCAATCAATTGTTGTAATTTAGCTTAATCGAAATAGCCAATTCTCAGTGAAAGGTGATCCTGTGTAAAAGTTAATGCTCAAAATTTTAAACTCATAAAATAATAGGGAAATGGCAATAGTGATTAGAATACAGTGATAATAGGTGTCTATGATTCGTTTGTATAGAATGGTAAATCAGGTCTGTATATACATGCTAATAAGAATAAGAGTAAAACCATAGTTGGTGTTTTGTTCATTGTACGTGGAAATGGATAATTGACTCATGTATAAAATTGGTTTGTAGGGAATAAATAGCACCCGAAGTAATACAGACATGTCCATTGATGAATTGGAGTTAGGCTTAGTTATTCACTTTTGGGCTTAGTTTAAATTCCACAAGAAAAGACCAGTAGAATTAGGGCATGCTTTTCGTTGGCATTAGGCCCATGTTTGGGAAATGTTCTTGGTTCAAGCAAGGTTGAAATACTGAAAGTTGTCATTAAAGCCCAATAAAACCAATGTAAGCAAAAATAGTTGGAAATAGGGAAATTAATACATAAATATATAATTGAGTTTTGAATTAGGTAGCGGGTTCAAGCTAAAAGGTTTTACCCTTTTGTTTGAATCCGGATTTGAATTTGAGACTTGAATTTATATTCATGGATTAATTAACCTTTAGAGACAAAACAAAAATAGAAAACTTAGCATACTTCAGTTTGGCCTTTAATAAATAAAATGAGACGAGCCTCACCAAATAAAAAAAATACACAATTGTGGGGCCTCATTAATTACTTATTTAAAATATTTAGTATTCGGGATAGGCCGTTTAGCGAATTTCATGGTCTTCCCAAAAGATATCAACACGTTAGTCGGTTTAGGCGCGTTTTAATTAAATTACTTTCCTAAATACGGGTGTGCATTTCATGCAACCCAAATCCAAATCCGAAAACGTCGAATAAGAATATGTCGAGGATCCGGGTGCATTTCATGTGACGTGATCCGAAAATATGTTCTTAAACGACGTTCACTTTCTTAAATAAAATCATTGACAAAAAGCGGTAAATAACTTTTAAAATTGCACTGTAGTTTGACAGATATAAAAAATCAAATTTAGCCAAATACAACAGTTGAGCGACCGTGCTAGAACCACGGAACTTGGAAATGCCTAACACCTTCTCCCGGGTTAACAGAATTCCTTACCCGAATTTTTGGTTCGCGACTGTTAAACAGAGTCAAACCTTTCCTCGATTCGGGATTCAAATCGGTGACTTGGGACACCATAAATCTTCCAAGTAGCGACTCTGAATCTTAAATAAAAAAAAATAAATCCCGTTTCGATTGTCCTTTAAGTGAAAAAACTCCTTTATTTATTATATCCCTTCCCGGGATGTAGTAAAAGCCGATAAAGCTTCGGAAAAAGGAGGTGTGACAGAAGTAAATGAAAAATTTTGTGAAACTTATGTGGTAGGTAAATGATTAATGATAGTGTAGATTGGTAATAATTAATTGAAGCATTTTTGACATGTTAAAGTGATTAAATTGTATGGGCCTCATTAAAGTAACTCAGTTTTGTGCAAGTAAATGACATTGGTTGAACCGTGTGCAATTTGTGGTGTAACGAGAATGAGCTAAGTGTAAGTTGTTTAAAGTGTATGAATATGTACAAGTTGTTGAGGTAATGAATTGTATACCAGTTGTAGGGATAACATAAATTGTGTAATGGTACTTGGAAATATGTTTCGGGGGCTCTCTGACAGGTAGATAGGCCTAATTACAAAGGAAACTCTGGCGAAATTTTCGGAAATTTATGGAGTTAGCCAAATTCGGGCATGTTGATATATTTCATGATGTGAACAAGCTGAAGTTACATAAGTATGGCTAATGAATGAACCTCGATCCTCATTCGAGGATGAATGATCCGGGGGAGGGGGGGGGAATGTAAGGCCCCGAAAATATTTTTTTCAAGTAATTTATGATTTCGTCGTGCTAAGGTAGGCTACTTATGTTATTTTGTATGAAAATAAAGATTCATAATATAATGTATATCCATTGGATATTTTAATAAGTGTACAAGTCATATTAGAAGTGAATTGGGGTCTAAGGAGAGACCTAAGCCTATGCCAAGTTGGAAAATTTCATAATATACGAAAGTTGTAAATAAGTGTGCACAAGACCTCAATTTATACGACCATATCTCCAGTAATATAAGGATTTGTGTGGTGAACAACCTATCAAATTAAATCCCCTTGAGTCTCGTTTCCAACGCAACAAACTGTTCGTCATTTGGAGGTATATACGGAAAGTTATGACCATTTTACTGGGCATATGTCACTAGCGCGACCATTAGCGCAGTCAGTAGCATGGCCGCGCATATTGCGAAGTATTCTGCCTCCCTAGCGCGGCCATAGCATGGCCATTAGCGCGATCGCACTAGTAGAAGACCTCTAAATACCCCAAGACCGGGTATAGAGAGTCTCTAAGTCTTTTTAGAGCTAAGGGCTTGCTATACCAAAGGGGAATCCATCCCACACTTCATTCCTATGATCCAAGGTAAGTTTTTGGAGTATTTTGAGTTGATTACTACTCCTAAACACTTATATTAACAAGTATTAATCTTGAAAATCCATAGATTTTCATTCAAATCCCTAAATTGAACAAGAACACTACAAGTGGGGATTCTCAAAATTCTCACTACAAGAGGTATGTCTATCATCTCTAATTACTCTATGGTGATTATTTATGTATGATATACATTAGAACTTTTGGTATGGTGATTGGAAGCCTTAAATTCCCAATTTAAATACATGACCATGGTAGGGAGTTAAAGGTGATTATTTGATGGAATTTTGTTGGTTGAGTGTGAATGGTTGATCACACATGTGATGTTAAGAGTATAAATTGTCAAAGAATAATGGTGGGATAAATTATTGGTTAATGGTGATAGTTGGATGAACCAATACTATAGTTATAAGGTGTAAATATCTATGCCTATAAGGTATTTGATAATAGGCCTAAATGGCATAAGTTATGAAATTTATTACTAATATTGGCCCTATTAAATATTGTTTTGTAGATTGATGTTACTTAAGGGTATTGGATCATTGTAGTGTTATTAAAGGGCAAGTTTCAGGTATGTATGGCTAAAACCCTATCTTTTAGAAATCGAGTTTTATCGATGTTTGTGTGAATATGGTAAGATTAAAGTTGAATTGTTGCATCAATTGTTATTTTACATGAATTGGTGTTGTAACCTTATATGCGTGAAATATGTATCTCAACATAATCAACGTGTTATCTTGATAACTTGAAAGGGGCAAAAGATATGAATTATATACTGAAATGCTTAGACTTTAAATTGAGATTGAAGCTGCATATAATGTGACATCTATGTGAAGTCTTATCTATGCGCACAATTTAAATTGCTCTTGTGTGTACCTACTGCCGTAAATGGCAAATCTACCATTGAAATTGGGAATGATGTGAAATGTGGCCTTGTGCCAAACACATGACGTGATATTTGTGGCCCCAAGTGCCTATGAAATGACATATGTGAAACAAAGATTGAATTGAGATGATTGATGGAAAAGGGGAAACAAACTGATATTGTTATGCCAAAATGTGTGAGAAAACTCATTATGGTTGATCTTCCAAATTATTCTTATGTGTACCAAATGTATTTGATTAATTTTGTCTAGTTGTTGGAAATGTATAAAGATGTTTGAAATAAATCAAATGAATTTGGGAAATAGCGTGTGGCCAACGCGCCAAGAGCTTGAGTTATAATTGTGCTATGTGGACCCTATGGACGGGCTATGAAACGCATAGGGGTATAATATAATATGTTGAGCCTATGAACGGGATATGAAATGCATAGGGGTATAATATAACATGTGGACCCCAGGGACGGGCTATGAAACACATCGGGGTATAATAATATAATATGTGGACCCTATGGACGGGCTATGAAACGCATAGGGGTATAATATGATATGTGAAACCTATGGACGGGCTATGAAATGCATAGGTGTATAATATGATATGTGAAACCTGTGGATGGGCTATGAAATGCATAGGTGTATAATGCAATATGTGAATCCTATGGACGGGCCGTGATTGGACGCCATGATATACATACATGGTGGTATTGTGCTGATATTGAATTTCGGAAATTGAGAATGAAATTGTGATTGAAATATATGTCTCAACTGAGGCGACCTAGCTGATCGGGTCGAGATCGGACTCCGCTCAAGATAGTGATAGTATTGTGAACAATGTTGAACAGTATGAAATGCCCCAAACTAAAAGTTATGGGAAAATGATGTGAAAATGGCATGATTCTCTTATTTGATAATGTTGTGATCATTTTAAAGCGTTTCAGTTGCACCTGTGAATTGATATATGTGAAATAAATATTGAAATGAATGATGATGAACAATATCAAGTGCCCCAACATAAAAATATGGGAATTATGTGAAAGTCATATGATTCTTCGATGTGATAATGTGTTGAATGTTAAAGCCTTTGATTGACCTTTATGATTTCTTTATTCTTGTTAGTTCTTTCTAATGAGATGGTGTTTAGTTATACATACTAGTGCTATTCAATGGCACTAACGTCCCTTTTACCGGGGCAGATGTATCGTTTTATGATACAGGTTGTTCCACAGCGAGCGGCATTGGCCAGTGATAGTAGTATTCTCTTCCCAGCAGACTTGGTGAGCCCCACTCTATCCCGGGGTCATGTCATGTATCTTTTGTTCATTTTCTCATCATGTATTTTGTATTTAAGGTATAGCAGGAGCCTTGTTACCGGTATTTCCATATTATTCTTCAGTTATATTTAGAGGCACCGTAGACAGGCTGTGGGTGGTGTTTGGTATTAGAAATATTTGTATTCGGCAAATATGTTTTCCTTCATATCTATGAAAATTGTCATATTTTGGATATTATGGTTGAAATGGCTAACGAAAAAGAAAATGGAAGTTGTCAATGAAATATTTACTAAATTTGATTAATGGAGTCCATCTCCTATTTATTTATGAATTAGCTTGGGTAGAATAAAACCTAATAGGCTTGCTCAGTCGGGTTTACTCGGTTAAGCGCCAGTCGCGCTCCTCGAATTTTGGGGCGTGACAAACTTGGTATCAGAGCCTAAGGTTTTAAAGAGTCCTAGGATGTCTCGGAGTCGTGTCTATTAGAGTCCTTCTTATCGGTGTGTTGTCGACCACACCTATAAGTTGGAGGCTATTTGTACATTTAGGAATTTCACCCTTCTTTGATACTCTTGATCGTGCGATATAGCTCAAGATAGGGAGCCGATTTTCTCTCTAAGACTTATTCTCAAGATTGGTACTTTTGATACCACAATCCGCGAATTTGAAGCATGTAATGAGGGATTGATCCCACCATTGAGTCCAAGTGGATTGCCCAAGTACTTGTTAGGAGAATGTGTCGAGCCATGGAGAGATTGGTAGAACTGGTTGCTAAGGGGAGTACCCTTGTTTCTATTAGTGTCACTGCACCACCATATCATGTAGTATATTAGTGTGTTACCAATGTATGTTACAGATATGAAGTCGGGGTGTATCAGTTAAGGCACTTCCCCGCCAATCTAGAGTCACCAAGTAAGTATCCCATTAGTACGTCATTCTGAATGCAACCTACTTTTCCTTATTATATACGTACACCTATATTCGGATCTTGCATAGATATATCCTTAAAAAGAATCTGACTTACAAAATATTGTATACACCTGCTCTTTGAATGAGACGTATTATTCACAAAGTCTCCTGATCACAGTTCTCTTACTTATAGCCTCCTATGGAAATGAGCTCTATAATTATGTTCCTGAATTGAGTTATAACACTATTGATACTCCCCACTTTCTTCTCCTAAATTCTCAACAAGGGACTATTCCTGATGAATATCTTACAGAAAAGTTTTATTTAAATGGACAACATCTGCTCACTTGTGCATATGCATGCACCATCATAAAGTTTACCTATGTGGCATCAAGTTCCATGGAAAGCATCCCAGCATTGCGATCCTTCTCGAGTCACTCTTTTTTATCACTGGTGTATATGACTTCTATGGTTTGAATAGTCACTCTATTCTCTTGCGAGTATCATCATGAAACCTTCTCACTGTCAATTAACATGAGAGTATGCATCAGCACCTATCATATGAGTGCATATCCATCAAAATGGTCACCGTGTACATAAAGTCTCTCTGAAAATTGAGATCCTCACATCTCCATCATAGGAAGATCATGTATTGCCATCGTGGTATAACTTTCGTGTCCACTTGGGACATCCCGTAGAAAGTAGCTCACTTGGTTTCCTAGTTTTGTGTTCACCCCATGATGTGGTCTTGTATTGCAGTTTGGAAGTTAGTATAACATAAGCATGTCCAGCTCATAACAAATTATTATTTTCTTTTTATACCTCCACAACGTGTTAATTGTGTTCCTTAGTTAGTGAATTCATTGTGCTAGTTCCCAACACTTGTTCGATAACCATAAGAGAACATGCCCTTCTATGTGTCACTATGACACTTCCTTTCTCAAGTTAAAATCCATGGAGAACTCATCATGAACATCTGCAAACCTTCCGTGATTATTTTATACTGTCTCATTGAGTTTGGTTTTCTTTACACCCTCGATTTCTAGAATAATTTACTATGTCATTGTCATGTGTGGGGAGTTTTGCTACCCTTGGTATTCAACCTTTCTGGGTGGGTAGGAGTGCTATTTGTCTTTCTCTCCGGAGCATCATGTTAACCATTAGAACCCCTCTAACCAATACATGATTATGTCCCAATATTAAGATGTCCTAGCTATGTGGTTTCACTCGTGAAAGGTTGAGATTAGATGCCTTCAGATTTTTGCACATATCACGAACATATTGACTTGAATGACAAGTTATTGTATCTTTACTTCTCTCATATAGTATCAATTATCAGGAAGGGTTAAGCTGTTTGAAGTATGATAATCTCATAAGTGCTCAACTTCTTTTTATCCTCATGGCCTTGTGGTGTAGATTCGTTGTAGCAGTTAATGATAGGAGAGTAATTCAACTTTATGTGTTTTGAAACCCATATCGCATTAAAGGTGCCAGAATATTCTCATTCTTGATAAACTATATCAACATCATTAATAAAAACCCTCATGTCTCCTAGTATGTAACCCCATGAAATACTCTGCTCGGCGCATAAATGGATTTATAAATAATTCCAGCCCAATCCTGAACACTGTTGCTCCTTACTGTATTTGATCTATTTGGTATTAAAGGTTCAAACGTGTCAAAGTCACCCTGTGATCATATACATTCAGTAGGTAACTTTATGGTCAATTTGTTACAGCATATCTTAGAGTAATCGTGAATGTAACCAGAGTTCAGTTTGGGTGATCGCATGGAGATTTAGAATTCAGTAGGGTGAACCAGTTATTCTAAAAATCTTTTCCCTGTAGATGTTATGTGAACCGATGATGAAGGGTGCATAAGCGCATTTCCCATTAGGTCGCACTAGGAGTGTTATTTTTCCCCCTAGTCGTTCCTCATGAATTTGTGTATTCACATATTTATGTCTAAGAAGGTAGTTGGAGATCCTTTGTGTATCATTCCAGTGGAAATTATTGAAGCTGAAGTTGATGGATAGTTAGCTTATGCGAGGTATCTAGTTGTCATCCTTGTTAGATAAACCTGAAGGTTGGAATTGTTTTTGCGAATGTATTGTGGCGAAGTCAACAAGTCGAGGACGCCATGTAGGAAGCGAAAGAAGAAATGAAAGAGAAATATCATCATCTGTTTGAACAAGTCTAGTAGTGATCGTGCGAACTGTTGTCTTTAAGAAATTGGAGGTAGTGTTCAGATTTGTGCAAAGGCACCCCATTTTCCCCGAATTGCCTTATTTTTGTAACTTCCTTATGTGTGCCAAATTTCAAATGTTGATGCTATTTGGGTAATGTGAAACGCTTGAATTAAATGAAAAATTTTGTGAAACTTATGTGGTAGGTAAATGATTAATGATAGTGTAGATTGGTAATGATTAATTGAAGCGTTTTTGACATGTTAAAGTGATTGAATTGTATGGGGCTCATTAAAGTAACCCAGTTTTGTGCAAGTAAATGACATTGGTTGAACCATGTGCAATTTGTGATGTAACGCGATTGAGTTAAGTGTAAGTTGTTTAAAGTGTATGAATATGTACAAGTTGTTGAGGTAATGAATTGTATACCAGTTGTAGGGATAATAGAAAATGTGTAATGGTACTTGGAAATATGTTTCGGGGGCTCTCTGACAGGTAGATAGGCCTAATTACAAAGGAAACTCTGGCAAAATTTTTGAAAATTTATGGAGTTAGCCAAATTTGAGCCTGCTAATATATTTCATGGTGTGAACAAGCTGAAGTTACATAAGAATGGCTAATTAATGAACCTCGATCCTCATTCGAGGACGAATGATCCTAAGTGGGGGAGAATGTAAGGCCCCGGAAATTTTTTTTCAAGTAATTTAAGATTTCGTCATGCCAAGGTAGGCTACTTATTTTATTTTGTGTGCAAATGAGGATTCATAATATAATGGATATCCATTGTGTATGTTAATAAGCGTATAAGTCATATTAGAAGTGAATTGGGGTCTAAGGAGAGGCCTAAGCCTAAGCGAAGTTGCAAAATTTCATAATAGACGAAAGTTGTAAATAAATGCGCACAAGACCTCACTTTGGACAACCATATCTCTAGTAATATAAGGAGTTGTATGGTGCAAAACCTATCAAATTAAATCACTTTGAGTATCGCTTCCAACGTAACAGACCGTTCGTCATTTGGAGATGTATACAGAAAGTTGCGACCATTTTACTGGGCATATGTTACTAGCGCGACCATTAGCGCGGCCAGTAGCACGGCCGCGCATATTGAGAAGTATTCTGCCTCCCTAGCTCGGCCATATCACGACCATTAGCGTGATCGCGCTAGTAGAAGACCTCTAAATACCCCAAGACCGGGTATAGAGAGTCTCTAAGTCATTTCAGAGCTAAGGGCTTGCTATACCAAAGGGGAATCCGTCCCACACTTCATTCCTATGATCCAAGGTAAGTTTTTGGAGTATTTTGAGTTGATTACTACTCCTAAACACTTATATTAACAATGATTAATCTTGAAAATCCATAGTTTTTTATTCAAATACCTAAATTGAACAAGAACACTGCAAGTGGGATTCTCAAAATTCTTACTACAAGAGGTATGTCTATCATCTCTAACTACTCTATGGTGATTATTTATGTATGATATATACATTAGATCTTATGGTATGGTGATTGGAAGCCATAAATTCCCAATTTAAATACATGACCATGGTAGGGATTTAAAGGTGATTATTTGATAAAATTTTGTCAGTTGGATGTGAATGGTTGATCACACATGTGATGTGAAGGGTATAAATTGTCAAAGAATAATGGTGGGATGAATTGTTGGTTATTGGTGATAGTTGGATGATCCAATACTATAGTTATGAGGTGTAAATATCTATGCCTACAAGGTGTTTGATAATAGGCCTAAATGGCATAAGTTATGGAATTTATTAATAATATTGGCTCTATTGAATGTTGTATTGTAGATTGAAGTTACTTAAGGGTATTGGATCATTGTAGTGTCATTAAGGGACAAGTTTTAGGGATGTATGGCTAAAACCCCGTCTTTTAGAAGTCGAGCTTCATCGATATTTATGTGAATATGGTAAGATTAAAGTTAAATTGTTCCATCGATTGTTATTTTACATGAATTGGTATTGTAACCTTATATGCGTGAAAGATGTATCTCAACATAATCAACGTGTTATCTTGATAACTTGAAAGGGGCAAAAGATATGAATTATATACTGAAATGCTTAGACCTTAAATTGAGACTGAAGCTGCATATAATGTGCCATCTATATGAAGTCTTATCTATGCTCACAATTTAAATTGCTCTTGTGTTCACCTACTGCCCTAAATGGCAAATCTAACATTGAAATTGGGAATGATGTGAAATGTGGCCTAATGCCAAACACATGACATGATAGTTGTGGCCCCAAGTGCCTATGATATGACATATGTGAAACAAAAATTGAATTGAGATGATTAGGGAAGAGGGGAAACAAACTGAGATTGTTATGCCAAAATATGTGAGAAAACTCGTTATGTTTGATCCTCAAAATTGTTCTTATGTCTACCAAATGTATTTGATTAATTGTGTCTAGTTGTTGGAAATATATAATGATGTTTGAAATAAATAAAATGAATTGGGGAAATAACGTGTGACCAACGTGCCAAGAGCTTGAGTTATAATTGTGCTATGTGGACCCTATGGACGGGCTACGGAACGTATAGGGGTATAATATAATATGTGGACCCTATGGACAGGCTATGAAACACATAGGGGTATAATATAACATGTGCACCCTATGGACGGGATATGAAATTCATAGGGGTATAATAATATAATATGCGGACCCTACGGATGGGCTATGAAACGCATATGGGTATAATATAATGTGTGGACCCTATGGACGGGCTATGAAACGCATAGGTGTATAATATGATATGTGAAACCTATGGACGGGCTATGAAACGCATAGGTGTATAATGTATTATATGAACCCTGTGGACGGGCCGTGATCGAAAACCATGATATACACACATGGTGGTATTGTGCTGATATTGTATTTCGGAAATTGAGAATGAAATTGTGATTGAAGTATATGTCCCAAATGAGGCGACCTAGCTGATCGGGTCGAGATCGGACTCCGCTCAAGATAGTGGTGGTATTGTGAACAATGTTGAACAGTATGCAATGTCCCAAACTAAAAGTAATGGGAAAATGATGTGAAAATGGCATGATTCTCTTATTTGATAATGTTGCGATCATTTTAAAGTGTTTGAGTTGCACCTGTGAAT
Source organism: Nicotiana glauca (assembly GCA_026770625.1). Taxonomy (NCBI): domain Eukaryota; kingdom Viridiplantae; phylum Streptophyta; class Magnoliopsida; order Solanales; family Solanaceae; genus Nicotiana; species Nicotiana glauca. The sequence goes on from MU705808.1 coordinate 11,292, forward strand.
TGATATATGTGAAATAAAGATTGAAATGAATGATAATTAACAATATCAAGTTCCCCAACCTAAATATATGGGAATTATATAAAAGTCATATGATTCTTCAATGTGATGATGTGGTGAATGTTAAAGCCTTTGATTGACCTTTATGATTTCTTTATTCTTATTTGATAGTTCTTTCTAATGAGATGGTGTTTAGTTATACATACGAGTGCTATTCAATGGCACTAACGTCCCTTTTGCCGGGGGTGCTGTATCATTTTATGATATAGGTTGTTCCACAGCGAGCGGCATCGGCCAGCGATAGTAGTATTCTCTTCCCAGTATACTTGGTGAGCCCCACTCTATCCCGGGGCGTCACGACCCAATTTCCCAACCCGGTCGTGATGGCGCCTCTCGTGATGACAAGGCCAGCGAACTAGCTTAAATCGTCTCTTTAACAATTATTAATCATAAATAAATAGATAAAGACAGCTCAACGGCAATAATAACAAGTATTTACAACCTAACACAACCCGACCCGGGTGTCACAAGTCACGAGCGTCTAAAGAAACCTGAACACAACTACAGGGCCAATAATATACAAAGATAAATTCTGGGAATTCTAAAGAAAACGTCCGGAGCCGCGAACGCTGGCGGTCACCTTGCTCAACTACAATAACAAAATCCTTAATTAGCTCAAACCCGCTACCGGGTAACAAATACCTGCAACTGCACGCGAGGTGCAGGGAGTAAAGTGAGTACTCCAACTCAGTGAGTAATAAAGGTAAATAATAACTGAGCATCAAGAAACCACGTAAAGCAAGTCATCATGGTTTATAGTACAGTGTAACCCTTTGAGAAAACAGTGAAACCGTGAAAACTTTAGAAATATCGTGGCTCAGTTTAAAACCTATTTCAAAATATCCTTTTTCCAACAGTTAAGCAAATGAATGCGAAACAGATAGTGCAAGTCAGCACATAAATCAGCCCCTCGGGCACAGCACTCCATTAACAAATAATACCAGGGTGTCAGATAAGCAGTGCAAGAGATAGCAAGGAAGCCAATGAAATCCGAGTACTGAAATGTCATGACAAACAATACAAAATTGGAACAAATACATGAGTGCAATGTAATGCATATGACGGTACACTCCGATACCCGCTGCGGCATGTAGCCCGATCCATTTAATGTCGACGGCGCTAATTGGGGGTGTGTATAGACTCCGGAGGGGCTCCTACAGCCCAAGCACAATATCAAGCCATCTCGTGGCATCAATTAATTCCTGGTCAGTCATTGTTACCTGACCGATCAATCATTGTTACCTGACCAATTTACATCGTACAGTGTCATTGTTACCACTGCTTCAAGTCACATCATACAGTGTCATTTTACCACTATTTCACGTTACAACATACAGTGTCATTGTTACCACGGTTTTAAGTTACATCATACAGTGTCATTGTTACCACTGTTTCAAAATCATTGCTGCGGCGCATAGCCCGGTCCATGCTCAGTCCAGAAATCAACATAAGCCCCTTGGGCATTTGTAAAACAGTAGTTCTCAGCCCGAAATATCATTTAAAATATCATTTGAGTTTTCAAATCTTAGAAATATGGCTGAGTTTGCAAAACAGTATTTAAAACCTTGGACCGAGATCAAAATAATATGCAAGTAATGCAAAATAGTGTTGTCAGTCCCTGAAGGATTCAAATAATCGGCACGAAGCCCAAAACATGGCAATCAGCCCAAACCATGATAGCATCAAGTAAGTTTCAGAGAATTACGCAGTAAGATCATTAACCGGGACGGACCAAGTCACAATCCCTAACGGTGCTCTAGCCCACGCTTATCCGGCGTGCATTCACCTCAATACAGCACTATGATGTGCAAATCCGGGGTTTCAAACCCTCAGGATATCATTTACAAGTATTACTCACCTCGAACTGGTGNCCGGTGCAATCTATAGCTCGCGACGCCTTTTCCCCTCAAATCGGCCTCCACGCGTGTCGTATCTAACCAAAATCAGAGCGAATACATCACAATATGCTAAGGGAACAATACCCAATCGAAAACAATCGAGAAATAGCAAAAATCTCGAAACTAGCAAAACCCGAGCCACGAGCCCGCTTCTCAAAAAATTATAAAACTCACATTAGTGGATTCCTAATCTCGCCACGAGTCCATACATACCAAGAACTCCCAAATCCGAGCTCAAATGACCTATCAAATTCCGATTTGAAATATCAAAAAAACTCAAGCCCTAGCTTTACCCCTTTTTAATGAATTTCAACCAATTTTCATGTTAAATCTATCATAATCTCGTGTATTTAAGCCTAGGAACTTACCTTTAATCATTCCTCCTTGAATCCCTCTTCAAAATCGCCTCAAAGCTCTCAAAACTCGCTAAAAATGGTGGAAAATACATAACCCTCGCGGATGAAATGTTTCAATAAAACCTTTTATGACCAGCCCAGATTTCGCTTCTGCGGAGAAAATGTCGCTTCTACGACCTCCACATCTGCTGTCTACGTCCGCTTCTGTGGACCTTCACTTAAGGGCCCCTACCGCTTCTGCGTTCCACATTTCGCATCAGCGGGACCGCCTACGCGGCTCGCCTTCCGCTTCTGCGGAAATTGCTCAACCTCAACCTTTTCGCACCTGCGATACCTGGCTCCGCCTCCGCATAACCACATCTGCGTTTCATTTCCGCAGATGCGGAAACACCTGCTGCAACCAAAAACCTGCAATTCCAACTTCAAATTTCCTTCCGATAGCTAACCGAAGTCACCCTGAGGCCCCCGGGCCCTCAACCAAAAGCACCAACACCTCCTAAAATATTATTCAAACTTGTTCCAATCCTAAAAACACATCAAACAACACTAAAATCATCAATTCACATCGGATTCAAGCCTAAGATTCTTCAAAACTTCCGAAACACGCATTCGATCAAAATCTCAACCAAACGACGTCCGAAAGGCCTGAAATTTTGCACACACATCACAAATCACATATCGAAGTTACAGCAACTCTCGGAATTCCATGTCGACCCTCGGATCAAAATCTCACCTATCAACCGGAATTCGCCAAAATACTAACTTCACCAATTCAAGCGTTATTCTACACCGGACCTCCAAAATCAATTCATATCTCGCTCCTAACTGAATCGCCGGAAATCACATCCGAGCCCTCTAACTCATAAGTCAACGTCCAGTTGACTTTTCCAACTTTAGCCACCCTTAAATAGACTAAGTGCCTCATTTCTTATCAAAACCAATCCAAATCAACTCACACACACCACATACCGATAATGAAATATTAAGAAGCAATAAACGGGAAAAACGAAGCAGTAATACATGAGACGACGGGTCGGTCGTCACATCCTCCCCAACTTAAAAAATCGCTCGTCCTCGAGCGTACCCAGAGTTGTACTATAAGCCAACCAATAGCCGAATGACCTTACCAAGCATATACCTGGGGTGATCCTACGTTACCCTATCTCACATAGGTCCAATAATACAACACAACTAAAATTTCACAGTCCATCTAGACCATAAATCGTAGAACCACATTGCACCTTCCGAAATCATACCCAGAATAAACCCGAACCAGATGTAATAACCCACACCTGCAACCTCAGGTGAAATCATACAATATACCACACAATCCAACACTCTAAACGATAGTCTCTATTCACAGCAGTTGCCCACAATACCCAAATATCGATAGAAACCTTTTATTAGCTAAAGTCTTATTCCAACACTTTCATATACTGCCAACGATAAATAAAACACGCGATAAACCGTAACCATTCCTCAGATCACCCATACACGAAGCCACTTCCTTCTTGACTAATACCACAATAGATTTCCGGGCTGAACCTCGATATTATCCTTCTAACAAGCTGAGATCAAATCTGTTTGTATTCATTAATGACTCCAACAATCACCTCGAATCCAACACACCATTCCGGTGATATGAATCCTCAACACCGGCCTAAGCCACACTTGCATAATACGCGCACCAATAAGAAACGGTCTGAACATACTCAAATCATGACAAATGACTCAAACGAAAGAGCTGTAACTCAAGTCCATCAGTATCATCACAACACAAGGCTGAGATCCCGTCTCACATCATAGAGATAGAACACCTGAACCTACCTCGAAAGGTCATAACTCCATGTAGCCTCGCTACAATGCACTATCCTATCCAAACACTGTTGCACCTGACACATCTCAAGTCGCTACGCTCAAAATCAACAGCCACACACAGTTTGATGTCTGAAACCAAGGCAATTCATTACACCCACGGTGACACAAATAACATACGACACGCAACCTGGTAGGCCATAACCAGTGCTCCATTTACCAAGCAACACTCAATTACTCTTCCCGTTCGACTTTCTCTATGAATCCTCAATAGAACCACGCCACATGAGCCCATATCCAACAAATCTTAACGTCTCACAGCCCAGAAAGAAACTCATATATCTCCCCAAATAACTATTAAGTTCAATAATGATCGAATCAACCTATCCCTCAACAATACCACTCGGAACTAACTAAGCTAACTCAAGCCAAATACGTAGCCACATCGGCCTGCCAACGAACTTAATACCAAGAAGCCTGAAGCTGCTCCTTCCACTACTTTAACTCCTGCTGGAGCCGTACAATACGGTGCCCGGCACCAAATAAATACTGAAATCCACAGTCTCGCCCGGTAATATGCCCGGCCATAAGGAACGCGTCCGAAAAGTCCCTCAATATCGGAACTGAATCAATGGTAGAAACCTCTACACTGCCATCCTCCACAAAGGCCCCATTAAGGAAAGCAATCTTTCCCAGCCGTCCGCTGGTCTTTGGAATACAAACCACTCTGCTAGAACATAATCCGATGCACCTTTCCACGCAACCTGTGGCATTTTTTGACATAGCCCATAGCACAATAGTCTAGAATAACCCAACATTGAGACAACCAGTCTACACCCCAATATCATATCCAGAATCTAATATACCAAGCAAAGAAAGATCCACTCGGGCTTCTAAATCCCAATAGCCGTTAACGGTACCAATACACACGATCCACAACCACTACATAGCCTGAACATGAGAACTCCCAGTCTCCAACTCCGTATAGCACACGAATCACTGTACCTGATCCCAAATTCCGCCATATGAATACATATTACATCTCAAGTACCCAATCATTCCATGAAAGATATTATTAAAATTTCCCAGTGCCATCAAACAACTCAAACATCAGCAGTCAATCTAACAAGAAAGGGCCGCAATACTATCGAAGTATCATCAATTAAGTCACATTACCCTTTTCCGAGACAAATACTCTCGTCAAATCACTTCCAATTAGCAGTATCATTTCCTTCGTTATCTGAGGCTACTCTTCACTTAAGAGTTTTATGAACTTCTTTTCAGAACTGAACTGTAACTCACCTAGCCAACAACTTCCACTGATCCCATTTGGAAGAAAATCATCACGCATTCCATGCTTCTCATGCCCATAGAAGATATATACATCTCCAAACCACGGTGAAACCTAACAAGAATTCTTCCCCAATTCCCTTTGCACAAGCTAAACTGTCAGGACTGAATCCTTCTAACTAGGCCAGACTAGACAAGCTGTCAGCACTCAAGAGCTTTGCTGCACAATACCTGTAAGGTCTCATTACCTCGAACACATACAAAGAAATTAATCATATCCTTACCATACCGATTCGGTCCACTATCAAGCTATTCCATCTATCTGATTTCCTTTGTGATTCATCATCCACTTGACATTCCTTCTTGCTGTAGCACCACAATGCCTCAACCCAGGCTTACCACACGAGACCCAAGCACGAGACTACACTGTCTAAGACCCATAAGCCACTGAATACACGCTCAAATGTTCCCAGAAACACCACATTCCCAAAATAATCTACTATGAAGAACTTCGTGTGAATCTAAATCTGTTACCTTTATTTTCCTGATACTGATGCATAGAATCCCATAATTAACATAAAAATACCACAAGTCTTTACATTTTCCAATGAAAACACAATCTCTAACAACATACACAACCTTAAGACACCTGGTTGTCACATGTAGAATCTTGAACACATTAGGACCATCCTCGAAAGGCATTCACTCTTATTCAAACTACAATTACCTGACCCAACGAACAGAGTCACTCGTGCCTTATTGGCACTCCGATAATGCAAAATGAGATCCTTATCCTAATACAAACAAACATCTTCCTACTCCATGCACCGAGCATTTTAACCAACAACAGCTTAAGACATCCTCTGATTCTTACACATCTACGAGGCACCATATAACCTTTGTCAAAATTTTGCTTCGATCGTGCCATCGTCGGCTCAATTTCCCCAACCAGAACTGATTCGCCAGCGTTCCTCGAAACGGAACCAACATAGCACATAACCGTGCAATCAGTTAATCAACAGCAACCTCCCCAACTTGGCTCGAAGCCATATATCAGGACACACTCAATAACCCATAATACTTTTATTCTAATGATGCCACAATATCATAGTGAGATTAAACTCAAATCATCTACCAGTTGTGAAAACACAGATCATCTAGTACTGAAATCCTCTGCAAATTTCGCATTTATCCCCACATCAGTTGAGTCCACTCTCTTAAGCGACCCAAATTTTCAAATTTCAACACGTACCCTTCAATTACAAATGAGACCTCCTAACATACACACGAGGGATCATACCACTTAAGAACACTCCGCAGGAGATAACACCTGCTTCACCTCAATTAACATTTCTGCATACCTTCCACCGTTATACACATTACACAGTCATTTAGCCTTCCTGGGTCTGAACGTAGGTACCACATGAAATGCACTACACTCCCCAACTAGGAGACATAAAATATTCTTCACGCACCCATAACTCGGGCTACATATCAAATCACAATAGAAATCGAACACTTAACAGTTCATCTATTATCCAGCAAACTTCTTCGTCACTACCAAGTCATATAGATACATCTCGCTGTACTAACATACTCATCACATGAATACCAAACCGCCATTCCGGCTAATAGGGGAAATACCGAACATATAAGTTCAAAACACTTGCTCACATAATCAGCACCTCGGTGCTCAAACCATGGCAAAGATCCGGCCTCAAGTCCTCCAGACTGGCCCAACATCAAACTCACAGAGATTACATCTCGCCCCTTGATCGGGGAATCACAAGCCATCAAGGCACATCTGACGCTGAGTACTCATGTGCACATACAGACGTGTGGAAGGAATTTCAAGAGTTATATCTCAAGCTGAATCAAGTACGCATGATAAGAATTCCAAGAAAGTGAAGCTTTCCTAAAGGTTCTGCAGCCTCTCGAGGATAAATACAGATGTCTCCGTACCGATCCGCGAGACTCTATTAAACCTGTTCATGACTCGTGAGACCTAGTAACCTAGGCTCTGATACCAACTTGTCACGACCCAATTTCCCAACCCGATCGTGATGGCGCCTCTCGTGAAGACAAGGCCAGCCAACTAGCTTAAATCGTCTCTTTAACAATTATTAAACATAAATGAATAGATAAATACAGCTCAACGACAATAATAACCAGTATTTACAACCCAACACAACCCGACCGGGGTGTCACAAGTCACGAGCGTCTAAAGAAACCTGAACACAACTACAGAGCCAATAATATACAAAGATAAATTCTGGGAATTCTAAAGAAAACGTCAGGTGCCGCGAACGCTGGCGGTCACCTTGCTCAGCTACAATAACAAAATCCTCAATCAACTCAAACCCGCTACCGGGTAACAAATACCTGAAACTGCACGCGAGGTGCATGGAGTAAAGTGAGTACACCAACTCAGTGAGTAATAAAGGTAAATAATAACTGAGCAGCAAGAAACTATGTAAAGCAAGTCATCATGCTATATAGTACAGTGTAACCCTTTGAGAAAATAGTGAAACCGTGAAAACTTTAGAAATATCGTGGCTCAGTTTAAAACCACTTTCACAAATATCCTTTTTCCAACAGTTAAGCAAATGAATGCGAAACAGATAGCGCAAGTCAGCACATAAATCAGCCCCTCGGTCACAACACTCCATTAACAAATAATACCAGGGTGTCAGATAAGCAGTGAAAGAGGTAGCATGGAAGCCAATTAAAGGCAAGTGCTGAAATGTCATGACAAACAATACAAAATAGGAACAAATGCATGAGTGCAATGCAATGCATATGACAGTACACTCCGGTACCCACTGCGGCGTGTAGCCCGATCCATTTAATGTCGACGGCGCTCACTGGGAGTGTGTACAGACTCCGGAGGGGCTCCTACAGCCCAAGCTCAATATCAAGCCATCCTGTGGCATCGATTAATTCCTGGTCAGTCATTGTTACCTCACCAATTTACATCGTACAGTGTCATTGTTACCACTGCTTCAAGTCACATCATATAGTGTCATTGTTACCACTATTTCACGTTACAACATAAAGTGTCATTGTTACTACTGTTTCAAGTTACATCATATAGTGTCATTGTTACCACTGTTTCAAAATCACTGCTGAGGTGCATAGCCCGATCCATGCTCAGTTTAGAAATCAACATAAGCCCCTTGGGCATTTGTAAAACAGTAGTTCTCAGCCCGAAATATCATTTAAAATATCATTTGAGTTTTTAAAACTTAGAAGTATGGCTGAGTTTGCAAAACAGTATTTAAAACCTTGGACCGAGATCAAAATAATATGCAAGTAATGCAAAACAGTGTTGTCAATCCCTAAAGGATTCAAATAATCGGCACGAAGCCCAAAACATGGCAATCAGCCCAAACCATGATAGCATCAAGTAAGTTTCAGACAATTATGCAGTAAGATCAACAAACGGGATGGACCAAGTCACAATCCCCAACAGTGCTCTACCCCACGCTCATATCCGGTGTACAGTCACCTCAATACAGCTCTATGATTTGCAAATCCGGGGTTTCAAACCCTCAAGATATCATTTACAAGTATTACTCACCTCGAACCGGTGCAATCTCTAGCTCGCGACACCTTGCCCTTCAAATCGGCCTCCACGCGCGTCGTATCCAACTAAAATCAGAGTGAATACATCACAATATGCTAAGGCAACAATACCCAATCGAAAACAATCGAGAAATAGCAAAAATATCGAAACTAGCAAAACTTGAACCCCGGGCCTGCTTCTCAAAAAATTTCAAAACTCACATTACCGGATTCGTCATCTCGCCACGAGTCCATACATACCAAGAACTCCCAAATCCGAGCTCAAATGACCTATCAAATCCCAGTTTGAAATATAATAAAAAAAAAAACTCAAGCCCTAGCTTTACCCCTTTTTAATGAATTTCAACCAATTTTCATGTTAAATCTATCATAATCTCGTGTATTTAAGCCAAGGAACTTACCTCTAATCATTCCTCCTTGAATCCCTCTTCAAAATCGCCTCAAAGCTCTCAAAGCTCGCTAAAAATGGTGGAAAATACATAACCCTCGCGGATGAAATGTTTCAATAAAACCCTTTATGACCAACCCAGATTTCGCTTCTGTGGAGAAAATGTCGCTTCTGCGACCTCCAACTCTGCGGTCCTCGTCCGCTTATGCGGACCTTCACTTAAGGGCCCCTACCGCTTCTGCGTTCCACATTTCGTATCAGCGAGACCGCCTATGCGGCCCGCCTTCCGCTTCTACGGAAATTTCTCAACCTCAACCTTTTCGCACCTGCGATACCTGGCTCCGCTTCCGCATAACTGCATCTGCGGTTTCCTTTACGCAGATGCGGAAACACCTGCTGAAACCAAAAACCTACAATTCCAACTTCAAATTTCCTTCCGATAGCTACCTGAATCACCCCGAGGCCCCCGGGACCTCAACCAAAAGTACCAACACCTCCTAAAACATTATTCAAACTTGTTCCAATCCTCAAAACACATCAAACAACACTAAAATCATCAATTCACATCGGATTCAAGCCTAAGTTTCTTCAAAACTTCCGAAACACGCATTCGATCAAAAACTCAACCAAACGACGTCCCAAAAGGCCTGAAATTTTGTACACACATCACAAATCACATATCGAAGTTACAGAAACTTCGGAATTCCATTCCGACCCTCGGATTAAAATCTCACCTACCAACCGGAATTCGCCAAAATACTAACTTCGCCAATTCAAGCCTAATTCTACACCGGACCTCCAAAATCAATTCTGATCGCGCTCCTAAGTCACAAATCACCTCCCGAAGCTAACCGAATCGCCGGAAATCACATCCGAGCCCTCTAACTAATAAGTCAATGTCCGGTTGACTTTTCTAACTTAAGCCTCCCCTAAAGAGACTAAGTGCCTCATTTCTTATCAAAACCAATCCAAATCAACTCTCACACACCACATACCGATAATGAAATATTAAGAAGCAATAAACGGGAAAAACGGAGTAGTAACACATGAGACGACGGGCTGGATCGTCACACGGGGTCATGTCATGTATCTTTTGTTCATTTTCTCATCATGTATTTTATATTTGAGGTATAGCCGAAGCCTTATTAGCGGCATTTCCATATTATTCTTCAGTTATATTTAGAGGCTCCGTAGACAGGCTATGGGTGGTGCTTGGTATTAGAAATATTGGTATTCGGCAAATATGTTTTCCTTCATATCTATGAAAATTGTCATATTTTGGATATTATGGTTGAAATGGCTAATAAAAAAAATGGAAGTTGTTAATGAAATATTTACCAAATTTGATTAATGGAGTCTATCTCCTACTTATTCATGAATCAGCTTGGGTAGAATGAAACCTAATAGGCTTGCTCAGTTGGGTTTACTCGGTTGAGCGTCGATCGCGCTCCTCGGATTTTGGGGCGTGAAAATAATTAGGCCTGCTAGACTGACCTCTCCAAAATTGACCTCTGCCCCCAGATGGAGCACTACTAAACCCTCTAGAATAACGGAACCACTTATCCCGCAGCATCTACTCTCGGCTCTACTGACGAATAACACCCTCTATCCTTCGAGCTATCTTACAACTAACTCATAAGAAGTCCCCATCTCGACCTCTCGAGCCATAGTGGCCTCGATATCATAACGCAAACCGACAATAAACCTCTGCACTCTCTTTGCATCGGGAGGAAGTATAATAAGTATGTGGCGAGATAGCTCAGAGAACCTCGCCTCATAGTTGGTCACTGACATCTGACCCTACTGGAGCTGCTCGAACTGAAACAACAACTCTTCCCTCTAAGAGGGTGGAATATACCTATCTAAAAAATACGTACAAACTGGTCCCAAGTAATGAAAGGAGAACCTACTGGTTTGCCGTGTAGATATGACTGCCACCACCTACGGGCTCTGCCCTCAAACTGGAAAGTGGTAAAGTCCACACCGTGGGACTCCAAAATCCTCATGTTGTGCAGTCCATCCCTGCATCGACCAATAAAGTCCCGGGGATCCTCATGTCGCTCAACTCCAAAGATAGGAGAGTGTAGTCTGGTCCATCTCTCCTATAGCTTATGCGGCTCGCCGGCCACAGCTGGTCTGGGCTGAAGTGTGGCTTCTGCCACTGGCTGGGCTCTACCCACGGGTAGTGCGCCCGAGGTCTGATACACAATAGTTGCATGCCCAAACACTTGATCTGCCAGGATCTGTGCACCCTTTCCCGCTTGAGATGTGGCTAGGTCTGCTAGAAATAAACCAACCTGAGTCATAGTATCCATGAACCGTAGCATATTGCCTATGACCTTCTGGAATTCCGGTGCAAACATGAAATCCACTGGGGTTTCGAGTATTGTCACACACAATTTATGCCGAGGTCGTACGGCCTGATCCTATTAATAAATTGTGTGCACTACCGAGGGTCAAACGACATGAACAATAGATGCATCTATTAAGCTGCCGAGGAAAAAGCCCCGCTCCCATGAGGGTATAGGAATTTACCTCGCCCCGTTAATGTATTAAATGCGGAATGATCTCGTCTACTTATTGCATGCTATTACCAGTCCCAATATTATTAGTCTCGGAGGCATTTAGGACTACTAATCATAAAGGGAAGGAATATTAGGTGTATTTATAGTTTCAAAGGCAAAAACTCTAAGGCGACAAACAAAAACATGTATAGCAAGTTGGGGGAAAGTACATAATAAGTAAAAGGCACAGATATACCTCCTTTAAACAAAGAAGCCCATAGCTAGCATGACTTACACATACTGTTTAGGGTCTAATTAAAACTTAAAAGTTGGGCCAGGCCGAATTATCACATATTTTCAGATAAGAAGTCCGAATTAGGCCTGCCCGCTGGTTGTAATTAATAAAGACTGACACATTATAAACTTTTACCCTAAGGCTTGCCTAAGTGTTGGACAAGGTTCCTATAGGCATGATATCTACTGATCTCAGAAAAAATGAAATAACTACATACTGATTTTCAAAAAAAGTTGCCAGATTGTTAAAGAATAAGCGAGTTATGAGTTCTGCAAACATTAGACATTGTTATTACTGGTTTTGGACTTATAGGCGAACGAAACATTTCAGACTTGGTTATTAATTCCTATGGGCATGCTTTCTATGCGTTGTTGATTTTTAAAACACTTTGATAGACATAAAAAAAGTAGCAACCCTATAGGCATGACATCTAAATGCAGTTGATTATTTAAGACCTATAAAAATATTTTCCTAGTGACAGAATTCAGAAAGGCCTATAGACATGTTTTCTATATGCATATGCAAGATTCAGATTTCCAGTTAACTATGAGCATGACATCTACATGAGAGAACACACAAACACGTTGAGTTGAGAGAAGATGTTGTGCCTTTTCATAATCAATAGAAAAGTCGAGTAAAAGAGTTTAGAAGAGTTTATCAAAAGGTAAGAATCATATGAAACTTCGAAATTGATCTAAAAGAGTTGAGGGTTTTGAAATAAGAACCCTAGTTCAGGCAAATCACAAAGAGAGGGCAAGCAATTGAATCGAAACATGTTTAGAGGTTTCAGAAAAGAACTGAAACTTCTAACATGCTTCTTTCAGCAACAGAATTCATGAGACACATGATAGAAAAGTAACATGCAAACACAGTAGAAAGGTTCAAAGCAAACAAAGTGGAAGAAACTTATTCGAAGCATAATGATAAAAGACTGATAAGAACAGTAGAAGAAAACATGCTTAAGGAGATCTTTTAGAAGAAACTTAAACAAGGTTCAGTAGAAAGAAAATAGTAAAACACTTAAGGACACATTAGAAAATATACCAGGCGAAACATACCAGAATATGGTGGAAGCAAATACCAGGACAGTAGTAGAAAAGCAAATGAGAACATAGCATAGAAAACACATTAGAAGAACATACAAGAACGGGGTATAGAAAACACAGTAGAAGAGTATACGTGGTAGAAAAAAAAATATAAGAACACAGTAGAGGCAAATACACACAAAGAAAAAGGAAAGAAAGTCAGAGAAACACTTAAACATTCTCAGAAAACCCTAGATCGGAAAAGAAAGGTTTTTGAAAGTAATTTTTTGAAAGAAAAGTTAGGAAAATCGTTTGAAAACTCAGGGAAAGCATAAATACACAACGGATCTAAAAGAATCGGAGAAACCTCAAAGGGTTAGGGTTTTAGAAGAACCCTAGAAATGAGAAAGGCTTTGAAAGGTCACCGATCTGAGTCGGAGAGGATAGAATCAGGCTCATACAACCTTAGTACTCCGAAGCAAGGCCGGGGATGACCTGGAACCTCGAATCAGCAGAGGTCTGGGTGCAAATATTCGAGGTCAAGCCTCGAATCTTCAGAGATCAGGTGTGTAGGAGCAAGGGGAGGTGAGTATAGGGCTCTCACAGCCTGGTAAGCCATGAATTCTGGTAGGTTTCAAGGTGGAAGATGATGAGAGGCGGCTAGGGTTAGGGAAGGTTTGAGAGTGTTTGAGAGAGGGGGGGAGTTTCAGAGGCGGCGGGTAGGTGAAAGTGATTAGAGTTAATGGGTGTTGGTAGATTAAAAAAGGAAAGGAGGGATTGTGGCTGTTGATTATTTTGATCAACGGCATGGATCAAAAGGGGAGCCGGGCGGGTAAAATAAACAGGTTGTGGGTCGGTGATTTAGGAATTGGGCTGGGGTTCAATTGAGTTGAAATTGGGTTTAATTGGAAGGGGAATTTGGGCTACAATTGAAATGAAATCAAGCTAGATTTTGAATAGCCATTTTCCCCATTTATTTTATAGAAAAATCATTTCTGGAAATAAATTAAAGGTACTAAGCTAATTAATAATGTATTAATATTGAATTAAAATTACTGGAATCAATTTTGTAATTATAAATGCAATTAAATCTTAAAATAGGCTAAAATTATAATTATGTGCAATTTAATTTTAAAATACTCAATAAATTTGTAAAAAGTGTGCAAAAATTACCTTAACTATATTTTGGTACAAATATGAGCATACAATAAATTAATCACCAAAATGATAATTTGAAGAATAATTATTGGTTTTTGTACTACTAAAATAGGGCAATAAATTGATTTAAAAATTAGGAAAAATACCAAAATATTTGGACACACTTATATATGCATACATATGCTATTTTAAAAATATTTTGTATATAAAAAATATACGGAAAAAAATTGGGTATCAACAACCACAAGTGCATGAGCTATTTCTAGGAAGCAATACAATACAACAACTGGACGGAATACAAGGGACATAAAGTAAATACAATACGCTAAAGAGACTATACTAGCTGCGGGTCGGCTCGAGAAATACAGCTCACCTAGTCCCCGTATCATCCACGCTGCTGCGGCCAGTAGGCCACTAGAAGTACATGTGTCTGTGTAACAAAAATGCACAGCAAGTGTAGCATGAGCACGAAAACAATGTGTACTCAGCAAGTATCCCGTCTAATCTCGAAGAAGTAGAGACGAGAGATACTTGCTAGTGGTCCAATAATAATATGGTGAAGATGTGAGGAAAACATGGATTTATCTAGTAATTATAACTCATAAAGCCGGAAAGCAAGTAACACCTTCTCAAATAATAAGGAATTTCCGAGATTTACTTTTCATTATCTTTATCAATTTATATCGGGCCAGGCAAGGCAAATATCAACATTTATAATTCATAGGCAAGCAATGCAAGCATGCGCATATCATGCCGAGGACGTACGACCCGATCCAACAGAAATGTAAAATGTGTATTGCCGAGGATCGAACGACGCGAACAATAGATGCATCTATTACCCTGCTCGCGAACCAAACATGCGACGCGGTCAAATATAAATAAACATAATAATCAGTCCATCAAGAAATCATCAGGAAACAATTATTCCAAGAAAATTCCAATTCTCTTTTAACAATTCAAGAAAATGAAGTTTATTCTTTTTAGAAATTCATTTTAATAATTGGATGTGATTTAAGAAATTCATTGTCAATAAGATTATAAATATTCCAAGTATAGCATGTTGTTTGGGTCGTAGACTACCCGACTTATACATAATAGCAGCTACGCACGGACTCTCGTCACCTCGTGCATACGTAGCCCCCGCAAATAGGAGCAGAAATCCAATTAATTCACCTATGGGGACAATTCCCTCTTACAAGGTTAGAAATGAGACTCACCTCGCTCCGAAGATCTATAACCGGCATTCCACGTTCTTCCGAAGACTCAAATCGATGAATAAAGCTCCAAAGCTAGCCAATAATAATACCAATCCATTAATATATACTCAATTACCCCTAATGATCCAATTTATAATAATTCTTAAACCTAATCAAAAAGTTGACAAATACGCCCTCGGGCCCACGTGCCCGGATTTCAAAAAATTTCGAAGATAAACTTTACTCATAACCTCATAAACTCAAATATATAATTTACTCTCAATTTCATAAACAAAATCGTGGTCAAATTCCAAGAATATCAATTTTCTAGGTTTTCCCTCATACCCCAAGTTTCTACCAAATTTTATGCTCAAATCCGAACAAAATCGATATATTTAACTCAATATAGGTGGAGTTAGCTTACCTTATCGTTGATGATGAAAATCCCCTCTTTACTCCAAAATCACCCATACCAAATGAAAAATGGGAGAAAAATGACCATCTCCCGATTTTTAAAAGAACTCACTGCCTCCAGCACTTCCGCACCTACGGTCACACGACCGCTTCTGCTGTTCCGCAGGTGCGGCCATAGTACCGCATCTACGGTCCTTCCCATGTCCCTATTCTCGCTTATGTGCTCCTTCTTTAGCAGGTGCGGTACCGCTTCTGCGGCGACTTCACCGCATGTGCAGTCCTAGCCTTCTCCCTTCTCAATCGCATATGTGCTCCTTTGGCCGCTTCTGCGGCTCCGTACCTGCAGCCAAAACC
Source organism: Nicotiana glauca (assembly GCA_026770625.1). Lineage (NCBI taxonomy): Eukaryota > Viridiplantae > Streptophyta > Magnoliopsida > Solanales > Solanaceae > Nicotiana > Nicotiana glauca. The sequence continues at coordinate 27,627 of MU705808.1, forward strand.
CCACAAGTGCGGGATGAAGCCTTTCTTCAAACTCCAAATTTGATCAGTTAATCATCCAAAATCCACCCGAGGCCTCCGGGACCCAAATTAATCATACCAACCAGTCCCGAAATACATTAAGGACTTGCTCGAGGCCTCAAATCCTATCAAACAACGCTAAAATTATGAATTGACCTCCAATCGAAGCTTAATGATCTTTAGAATTTCAAACTTCAACATTCGATGCTGAAACCTATCAAATCATATCCGATTTACCCCAAATTTTGCACATAAGTCATATTTGATGTTATGGACCTACTCCAACTTCCAGAATCGGATTCCGACCCCGATATCAAAAAGTTCACTTCCGGTCAAACTTCTCAAAAACCTTCAAATTTGTATCTTTAGCCAAATGACCCACGGACCTCCGAATTCACTTCTGATCGCGCTCCCAACTCTCGAATCACCATACAGAGTTATTCCGAGACTCGGAATCCCACACATCGATAACACTGAAATGCACTTCAACCCAAACTTATGAAATTTCTTCCAAAATGCTAACTTCCACAATAGGCACCAAAACGTCCACTGGGTCTTCCAAAATCCGGTCCGGACATACGCCCAAGTCCGAAATCATCATACAAACCTGCTGGAATCTTCGAATTCCAATTCCGAGGTCGTTTACTCAAAATTCCGATCCTAGTTGATTCTTTCAACTTAATGCTTCCGAAATGAGAATTCTCTTTCAAAATCAACTCCGAGCTTCCCGAAATAAAATTCCGACTATGCGCTCAAGTCATAATACCTGAAGTGATGTTACTCATGGCCTCAAACTGCTGAACAACGCGCTAGAGCTCAAAACGGCCGGTCGGATCGTTGCAATTATAATGCTAATATAGAATTAACCCAAAGGTTTTCAAATATAAAATAAGTAAAAAGATTCCGACAACAATATGTCTTATGTATCTCTAAACAGAGGCATATCTAGCCTTAGGGTATGGGTTCATGTGAACTCATACTCCTCTCCCTAAACCATGTATAATAATAATATATTTTTTCAACATTACTAAATATATATGTGCACACCCATGCCCAAAGACTCCTACGATGCAATAATTATTGGGTGCACCTCTACGAGTAAAATTGGCGGTTCAAATCCTACTTTGGACTGTCTTATTTTCGGCACGGAGCATATATATATATGTGAAAATCACTAAAAACTTAAAAAGAATACAACTTTGAACTTATAATTTTTAAAGTGTAGTGAGTTCATAGTAAGTGACTAAGAGCCCGTTTGGACATAAGAATTTTTTTATTTTTTTTCGAAATTAGTGTTTAGCCATAAAATTTTTAATTTTCACTTAAAGATTAATTTATCGAAAATTTGAAAAACTTCAAAAAGTTTTTTTTCAAAATTCATTCAGATCACTCACAAGAATTCAAAAACAACTCAAAATTATATTCATATCCAAACACAACTCTAATTTTCAAATACCATTTTCACTTGAAAAAAATTTATTTTTTTTGGAATTTATTAATTCTTATGTCCAAATCCCACTAAAGTTAAAATTCTAGATCCACCTCTATACAATAATGCACGCCATCCTTTTGAAATCCTAGACTCGTCTCAGCCTCTAAAACGTAATATTGTATACAGTGCAATTTTGCAAACACTGTTGATCACATGTGGCTTCGCCACTAACGAGTCGTTTGGTAGGAAGTATTTGAAAAAATAATGCAAGCATTAGCTTAGTGCATTACTAATACCTTGTTTGGTAGATTTTTCCAACCTGTGTATAACTGATGCTGGTATTAGTTATACATCATACTTGGTATTAACCTGTGTATAAGTAATGCATTGAAAATTATGACGTTAGTAATACCAAGGGTGTTAATGTATGCATTTGCATAATTGAAGACAAAGTTGTCCTTAAAGTCCCTTAAAGCTAGAGAATATGGACGGCATTTTTGTAAACAATTATTTTTCTTAAAATTATGCAATGCACTATAATTTTAATACACCACACCAAACAGTAGATAAGAAATAATATATGTATAACTTATAATGCTTGCATTACTAATACAACCGTATTCCGCATTATTTTTATGCACCATACCAAACGAACCATAATAGTAAATACCTCATGCCTGCCCTCCTCTATTTATAGAGGAAGGTGGCAACTCGTTTAATTCAATTTAGAAAAAAATGCCCAGCTATTGTTTTACATGCAACAAAGAGTTGCACACCAAAACCGGATTTAAAGCTCATAACAAACAAGTTCACCGCAACTTCAAGCTCAGTTATGGCCGGTGCCGTTCAAAGTTCAAAAGTAAAGCATTGCTCGCCCAGCATAGGCAGAAACACAACCATTAGTAGTATTTTCCTTCTTTTTTTTTTTTTTTTTTTTTTTCCTTTTTCTAGTTTTAGTTTCTGCAAACATAATCCAATAGTTTTTTCTAGTTCTAGTTCTAGTTCAGTTTTTTTTTTCTTCTCATTGTTCAATCAAAAAATGAGCTGTCGTTATAATGAGAAAAATATTTTTCAAAACAATTAAGCCAATTAAATATAAAAAAATTGAAAAATATTTTCCTTCGTACAAAATACACCCTTAATTTTTGGAAAAACAAATGTGAGGCCCTAAAGTTCCTTTTCGTATAAATATAGAAAAAACGCAAATTTTCAAATTTCAACTCAATTTTAAGTATGCCTACTTTCTGCTATACGTGTAACAAAAGTTGTCACTCTAACGGAGGTTTGAACGCACACAACAAACGTCTCCACAAAGACTGTAAAATCAATTGTGAATTCTGCCATACCAAATTCAAAACAAAGACTCTGCTCGAAGAGCACAAAAAGAGACACAATAGTGCTATTTTTTTTTTTTTTTGCTTTTTTTTCTAGCATTGTTTTTCCTTTTGATTTTATGTTAGATTTCTTTATCAATAAGATAAACTAAATATATACTATTTGCTTGATAAAATTGAGTTTAATCCTAACTTTAGTACAAGTGGAAGAATTTATACAATAAGACTTGTACATATTTTTATTTGAAATAATTTATAAAAATATTGTTTGACCCATCTTGAACACATCTCTATCCTTCACAAAAACTCATATGTTGTTTTAGGAAATCTCAAAGTTTACGTAATATTTTTTTAAATTACCATCACATAGTAATTTTAATTCTTACCACTAAATATAATGTTAAAAATATTTCATACATTTTGAATTGGTCAAATCTACTTTTGAAGTAAAAATATCTTCATACGTGTTTTTTCTAAGTTTCATCATGAAAATCTTGTTTTTCACCACTAAGTAGCAGAATATTAATAATTTCACACATTTAAATAATTCAAGTATAATTTGAAGTAAAAAAATTACTTTGTCCATTTGGGTATTCGGTTTTTGAACGTTAAAGCAATTACTTTTGGTGTCCTTAGGCCAGCCTTATCTAGGACTTCTAGTATCAACTGCTCTACCCCAAGTAGAGAACTAGGGTTTTGTTTTAGAATGAAATATCATTATTAACATTTTTATTTAATTTGTTCTCTTTTTTTTTTCCTTCCTTTTTTGCGTTAAAATATCATGGTATAGCCAGTTTTCACGCTGGTCAATGAAAAATAGCCAGCGTTTACCAAGTCAATGAAAAATAGCCACTATTTTGCAGCAACAGGGACCGGTCCAGTATAATATA
>MU705808.1:31367-88945 GCA_026770625.1 Nicotiana glauca
TGGAACTCCCGTAAAATTTGCGGGAGTTCCAGCATAATTATGCTTGAACTCCCGTAAAATTTGCGGGAGTTCCAGCATAGTTATCCTGGAACTCCCGTAAAATTTACGGGAGTTCAAGCATAGTTATCCTGGAACTCCCGTAAAATTTACGGGAGTTCAAGCATACTTATGCTGAAACTCCCGTAAAATTTGCGGGCGTATTTTTCCGGATTTTGAACAGTGTTTTCGCTCAGATTTAAGTGGCTAAATTTCGATGACTTTTGAAACTTGGCTATTTTTCAACGACTAGTGGTAAATCTGGCTATTTTTGAATTTCTCCCCTTTTTTGCTTGACTCTAAATATGCAAGCTTTTCTAAAAAAAATAATGCAAGAATGCAAAATAACAGACTTGAGGTGCTTAAACAAACTCAAACAAATTCTGAATCCATTTTTGACATGAGAGAGTAGCTTATATTAAGTCTGTTCAAAATGGAATTGGATATACATCATTGGTTAAGCCCTCCTAGAAACTAACTTGAGGTATCTTTAGTTTATATTAAAGAAATATAGGGTGATATTGTATAATTTCGTCTTCTTGAATCGAGGGGCACTCGGAAATCTCTCTATCCCACCGGATAGGGTGTAAGATTTGCGTACATTCTATCCTCCCCATACCCCGTTTATATAATTTTACTGAATTATTGTTATTGTTATTGTATACGGTGCGTTTTGGCAAGTAAAAATGCAAATATGGGGGGAGAGGGGGATGCAAGGAGAATGCAAATAATTTTTTTTTCTTTACCATGGATGGTTCACCTTATTAAATTAAGTTTAAGGTCACAACCAATTACATATACAAAGTTACAAATTACTTTATGTTAACGCAGAAATTTACGAACTTTATATGAATAATAACCTATGTACAAATAACAAATTGAACAATTACCAGGAAATTGAATAACTAACACTGAAAATAACATTACCATAAGGACGGTGGATGAAATAGGATTCAAACATGCCAGTATTATTTTACTCGATTCTAAATTTCATGATTAAAATTTTAACAAAAGAAAATCGCTTTTTTCTTTTTTAAAAGTAGAGCGTACCAAACCACTTAATTTAGATCAGGAAGAAAAATTTAAAAAAAGTAAATTCAAAATAAACATATTTAGTGCTCAAATTGGAGACCTCTTATTTAAGGAAAAGAAATCATTATTCCATTACATCTATTGATGATTGTTAGATTATCTTTCATTTTCAGTTTCTTTGATCTGTTCATTAGGGTATAGCGCATATTGTAACTTTTGAACATAAGCTTTTACTAACACTATCAAATTAAACACTAAACCAAGTATTACTTATAGACTGAAGTGAAATGATAAAACTTTTTAAGAAATTTAAAGAGATAAAAGGGTAAAAGAAATAGAAAAGATGATGTAAACAATAAAAATTCATAGCCCGCACACTAATGCTATCTTTCTTCGAGTCAGCCTGTATGCATACAAAAAAAAAAAGAAGAAAAAGTTCCAGCTTGAAAATAGTTTATTAGTTCAACAATATGAATATTATATACATTGATTTTAAAAGAGAAGAACTAGAGCTCATAATTGTTCGGAGTCATATATACCTGAGTATGAAAAAATTCTTGGTAAGGAGTACCTCTCCCGAATGGGACCCAACGCGGCGCAAATTCGAATAGAGTCGGGCTCCAGTACGAATATTGAATACCGTGTGAAAAACCAAAAAGAAAAAAACCAAAGACCAAATGACAAGGTCATTTGTACTAAAAAACAAAGACCAGACATACCTAGCTTTAACGTGGAGGCTCAGCTTAAGTAATTATACAAATTATCATAGTCGCATTGTTTGTTTGGCCAAAGTTATAATATCGGCTTATTGTGAAAGGAAAAATAAAATTTTTGGAGAATGTTAATTTGTGTTTGACTAATTAATTAATTTTTTTATTAATATTAAAATAATAATTTGTGCTTCTAAAAGTAGTTAGAAAAAATCGGTTCTTTTCGTAAAAACTTGGCCAAACGCTTCTACCTTTCTACACTAGCCCTTTTTTTCTTTTTAAAAAAGATACACACTTTTAAGCTTCACAAAAGTTTAGCTAAACAGAAGCTGAAGCTTCTCCAATTCTAGAAGTACTTTTTTTACAAAAAAAAAAAGTGCTTTTTATTTTTAAGGTTGAAGTATTTGGTTAAGTTTTTGGAAGAAAAAAAAGCGATTTTGAGCAAAAGCCGAAACAATTTTGGAGAAAAGAAAAAAGTAACTTATCTCCAAAAGTACTTTTTTGAAAAGCAACTTTGAGAAAAATACATTTAGAAGAAGTTTTTAAAAGTAAAAATTGCACGAGGCTCCTGATGATAGGCTATAATTACGTATTTTAGTCGCTTATTACACTCTAATTTACAGCACTTTAATTGAGTTTGAGCTTTAATTGCTAGTATTTTGCACTAACCGTGTGTTTTATGCCTTGTAGGAGTGATTGTGAGCTATATAGATGTTATGGAATGAATTCAAGTGATTTGGAGGTTTAAATGTTTGAGTAAAAGTTCAAGGAATTAAGCCGAGATTGTGTTTGGGGGTCAACGGATGATAGTTAGAGCGAATGAAGACTCCAGTAGGTATATTATGCACTATCTAATAAAATAGATATAACTTTTTACTCAGAACTCCATTTTGGGCTCCATAATATATGGTTGGAAAGATACCTCCAAGGGCTACAACTTTCATGTTTTACGTTTTTCAAAATTCGAAATAGAACAGAGTGAAAAATACGCGTCAATAGCGCGATCGCGCTCAGGTCGCGCTCATCAAGCAGAACACTGGGCCACTAGCGCGACTACCGCGCTAGTCAAACCCGGGAAAAATGTCATTTTTCACATTGAAGAAGGTATAATTATTTGAGCCCAACCCTACTTCGTATATATACATGAAAAAATGGTATTTTGAGGGAGGATGACGTTTTTGAGAGGAAAACACAAGCACAGAGCAGCCGTGGAGGCCGAAATTCATCGGGTTTCATTTTTTCTTCCACCAAACTTAGTAATTTTTATGTTTCTTTGTATGATTCGTTATTTTTCTACCATGTCTATGTGGAGCCAAACTTCACGTTCTAGGGTTATGGTTCTTTCATGACTATTGTTGTTCAAATATTGATTTTGATTTCTTGATGTATCATATTAGTTTATTTATTCAATCCTGCACTTAATTATTTGATTGTTTGATCACCAATTGAATACTATCTACGAATCTAGAATTGAACTCGAAAGTGGGAATTCTAGATTGCATATAGGATTGAGTAGAGCAAGTTCTTGAACCTGGGCATCGGGGAACAGATTTGCAGTTAGGATAGACATATACCTAATTTCCTTACTTGCTTGATGTACAGGAATTATGAATGCGTTCTTGCTAATTCTTATTCCATAGACATATGGGCGTTAGGTTAGCTTGAATAGGCGAGTAAGAACTCGACAGATTCTTATGAGCAATATTAACCTTGTGAACCAATAAAATAGATAAATTAGTTGGTCAATTCAATTGAAAAATACAATAGGAATGTTAGATAGCCCATAACCCTAGATTGTTTTGATTACATTGATATCATAAAAATCTGCTCTTTCTCTGATCAAAGTTCATTATTTATATTTCTTTATTTAATTAGTTTAGAATCGAATACTTCTTGGTTTAATTCTTGTATAGATAATTAAGATAGTCTAATTTAGTTAATAGTTAATCATAAGTCATCTTGGGTTCGACATCCGGCTTTTAGTCACTTTATTATTTGACGACCGCATATACTTGCGTGTGCGTTTGACCGCAATAAGTTTTTGCCACTATTGACGCGCATTTTTCACCCTGTTCTATTTCGAATTTGGAAAAACATAAAACATGAAAGTTGTTCTGAGCAAAAAGTTATATATATTTTACTAGACAGTGCGTAATATGCCTACTGGAGTTTTCGTTCGCTCTAACTGTCATCCGTTGACCCCCAAATATGATCCCGGCTTATAACAATCTGATTTTTCTTTTAGTGTGTTTCTAGTTCTCTCAACATGACATTCGGGGATAAAATATCCGGAAGTAAGGTTATTGATGAAGATGCTTGGTTGACGGAAGACTTTTATAGCCCATATTTTTGGGCTTGTCATGACCTGAACTCTAGGAGGTTAGAATTTGAATATGGGAGTAAGGGTTGGTATTGGGACATATATTCTCGATTAGGTGAATATGTGGAACGACGTTGTCTTCTGACAACGTTGGTGAATGATTGGTCTAAGGAGAGGGATGATCTTGCACATAAAATTGATAATTTTAGCTTGGCTATGCATAACTTAGATGCAGATTTGAGTACAAAGGTTGATGTGTGTAACGCCCAACAAATTAATAATGAGTTGTGTGAAGCTGAAAAAAATCCTCTAGATCAAATTAAGGAGCTAAAACGAGAATACCAATCACTAGGCCATGTTTTTCTTGAGGATGCCAATATTGAGAAGAGTGCTCTAAAGTCATATGAGGGAGTATATAACATTATTTTGGGAGACTTGAGTGTGTGTAAATATGGGGATGCAAATAGTAGTAAAATTCATGAGTTAGGGCGCATTAGACCTCATTCCAATCATTTTTTCACATTGTGTTTAGATAGTAAGATTGTAATCGAACCATCTGAGCATATGAGGGAGTCAAAGGGTGAGTATAAGAGTGTCTATATTCTTGAATTTATTGAGCCAAAAAGCAAAAATTATATTCCTCATCTAAAGGTCGAGAAGTGAAAAGTTAAAAATTTATTACTTGACCTGGTTATCTTTGTAGCCCCACCAAAGGAGCATAGCCACATACTAGATGCCATGTTAGGGGTACAATTCATAAGTTCAAGGTAGAGGAAAAAAGTGGTTCAAGTCGTACCACGACTTCAAATTAGGCGCTTGTTAGGAGGCAACCCAACTTTATTGTTTTCTTTTAATTTTTTTATTTTGTTATTTTTCTACTATCTTTGTAGTGTTTTTTTTTTGTAGGATTATAAACATAGGAAGCAAAGCCATTGGAAGAGTGCAAAAGCAAGTTAGATGGTGAGAACTAATTGTGGGGTGCCCACACAAAAGACCATGCTTGGGGGAAGTCTGAGTACCTCGTGAGCCGCTATTGCTTCAGCCTTTGGCCTTTGAGGGAGTTTCTCGTCCGCCCCTATTATTATTTTGCTTTATTTGTGCATTGGGGACACTGCACTCTTTTAAGTGTGGGGTAAAAAAAATTTCTCTATATAATTAGTAGTAGGATGTTAGAAAAATATTAACTTCTTATTTTTATTTTTGTAGTTGTGTAGTATTTTAGTAGCTATGAGAAAAAATAAAAAATAAAAAATTGAAAATTTTGGACTTTTCCCGACGATGGATCTCCTAGGCAGTTTTCTTGAGGGATTAAAGTCTGAACAAAAAATACAAAAATATATCTTTTAGCTTTTTTTAGGTAGTAATAATCCTCCCGTGGTTTTTCTTTGTGCATCAGTTCTTTTCCATGGGATGTAGTTTGAACAGGGTAGTTTTTCTTTCAGAGTAGTTTAGGGAATAAAATGGAGGAAGAAAGATGAGATAAACCTAGGCGCTCTTGACTTATTTGATAGTAGCATATTTAGGTTTTGGCATGTGTAGTATCTCCACTATGATTTCACTTTATTGATGATGTCTTGCTTACTTGGATAGCATGTTTTGTGGTGCGTATGTCTCATTTTCTAGATTTATGTTCACTTTCTGCTTAATGCTTAATATCTCGTGACTCCGTGCATACTTACATTTGTTTGAGAGTCGGAATGGGATCGTCCTTAGTGAGTCATGTGCCATGTGTGGTGAGTTTTTTTGTGTAGTTCATGTATTGTACTTGTATCTAGAACTTGCCCAGTTTATGAGTCGAAGCAAAATTTTAGGTGGTGCTCGGTTGAAAAATTATTTTAGGCTTTCTTTGATCTTTTTGAGCTAAATTGCTTACCACAAATAAAATTTATCCCTAGTCAAGCCTACAGACTTTTATTTGACACCCACATTACAAGCCTATACCCCTTTTATTCTTAATTAAAATCGTTTTGATCCTTTTTCCTCTTAAAGCACTTTAATTGTGAGCTGAACGCTAAAAGAAGTAAGAAGTAGCTAAGTGTGGGGTGGCTTTTGAGTGGAACCAATAAAAGGAAGAAAGGTGTGAGCGCGTGATTTTTGCCTCACTTAATTACTCCTATAAAATCCATTAAAATTAGAATTTTTCTTTTAGTATTTGACATTTTAGGGAATTAATTGCATGATTTTTATGTTTTGATTACATGTTTATGGTTGCGTTTTTTATTGTTAAAATTCAGAAAAACACATAATAGCATCGAAGTTCCAATTTTAGCATTTTTATTTAGTAAAATCAATAATACAAAAATAAAGAAAACAATAAAAATAATTCTTTCCATTTCCATTTTAATTTTGCCTTAGTTTGTTTTTTAATTAGGAATTAGTTTATTTAGGAATTAATTGGTACATTTTTGTAGTTAATTTGGATCCCTACTTTTAATATTGCATTTAATAAAATCAGAAAATTACAAAAAAAGAGAAGGGAGTAAAATAATGAAAAAGAAAAGCCAAGAAAAAACCAAATAAAAAGAATAGGAATTAAAGAAAAGAATTGGTCTACCCAAATTTGGGCCAAAAGTACTGGTCCAAACGGATTCCCTCCCAGCCCAGGCCAAAATACCCAAAAGATTCGGCCCAAATTCATCCCACCCGGTCCGAATGACCATGCCTACCAAGACAAACAAAACGATGTAGTATAAGATAAATACTACGTCGTTTTGAATTAGCTGAGTGCTCAGTCAATCTCAGTCATCCATCTCCGTAATCCAACGGCTCATGTTATTTCCTCACATTAGTTAAAAGTGTCCGAAAAATTTCTTTAACCCTAAAACAAACACCATCTTCCTCGTACCTCATCTTATTTCGCCGGCTCCGCCCTAACGTCGCCGCCGGAAATCGCCCACGGCGGCGGCCAACCTCTAATGGCGCCCAAATTTACACCATCGATGCTCCTTCACCCCCCTCGGTTCCATATCCAGCCTCAATTCCTTTCGAATCATAACCAAAACCCTCGAATATTAGATCGAAAAGTCCGGCCAAAACGCAAACTCATCCAAATTCGGCTAAACTTACACTCCTGAATCTCCTTAACTCCCTCAGCCTAAATATGCAACTATTTCCCTTCGAATATCACCAGAAGGCTTCGAATATTAAATTAAAATTTGATCGAAAAACCCTAAAATGCTAAAATTGGAGATTCTTCGATTTTGGGTTATAATAACCCTTAATCATGTGTTTTCTCATGAAAAAACATGATTAAGGACAGTTGTAACCCAAAAATGCCAAAGAAATTCATCAAGTAGAGGGCAGTCTGGTGAGTTCAGTGTCCTTTTCTTTGTTTAACTCTTTTTCTTTTGTTTTGATTGTTCGATTCTAGTTTAATTTCTGTTTTTAATTTTTTTCAATTTTGTTTTGGTTTTTACGTTCTGATCGACCGTTTGAGTCTGGCTCGTTTTAATTTTTAGTTTTTAGTTTGATTATTAGATTAGGATTTGTTCTGTTTTGATTCAATACTGGTCTCGTTCGTGAATTTGTTCTAGTTTAGTTTAATTTCGTTTTAAGCATTAATTCAATCTTCTGCTTGGATAGTTTAAATGACTTTGTTTGATATTGATTAGTCTTAATTTGGTAATTCAAAATGGCTTATAATTAGTTTAATTTAGTGATTATTAGTCAGAAATCTCTTCGGTTCAGCAATTAGTCTTATTTAGTTTAAGCTAGTTTAGATGATTGGTTATAGCTGATAGAGTTTAACTAGTGTTAGTAATTTCAGGGGGTCTTCAGGGGTATTTTGGACATTGGAAATGGCTCAGTTTGTTAAGGCTAAGCAATTTTAGAACCAAAATGAGGGTAGTATAGGTATTCTATAAGTAGAAAACAAAACTAGAACACCCTAGGGCCTTCTAGAAGGGGGCCTTAGTGTAAGTTTCTGCATTTTAATGCAGTAACTTGGGCAACAAGCTATAAAATTAGGGATTAAGGTACAATTTTCGAAAATAAAAGGGGGGGAAATGAGTAAAAATTTCTAGAACATTCTGCCCCTTTCTTTGCCTATAAAAGGCAGCCATAGTGTCTTGATTAAGAAGTTTGAAGAGGCCTGAAAATTCCCAAATCCCTTCCAGCTTTAAATTTCCCCTAAAAATCCCCTTTCCTCAAGTCTGAAATTAAAAATTTGAACCTCAACACACAAGAGGTTCAAATATGGAATTATATAGCTGTAGAAACTTTCACTTTAGATCTTAATTCCTGCTAAAAATCAAAAAAAATATTTAAAAATTCAATAGAGAATTCCAAAAATAAATACTGTTGCCTTAAATTTTAAGTATGATTGCAAGCTAATTTTAATCTGAGTTTCCTATTGCTTCTAGCATCAATTTCAAGTCATTTTGGCTTTAGTTCAAGATGTTTTGCGTTGTTTCTAGTTACTGAAGTTCAGAAATCATTTCCTGGGTTAATTTCAAATCATTTTGGTTCACTCAAGTCTATTTAGTGTATTTTTGGAACTGTGCTTTCGCATTTCAATTCCAGATTGATTCTGGTGCTATTTGCTGTTGATATAAGCTGCTAGTTGCTGCTGATCACTCCTTCTCTTATTTTGTTTCATTATCTAGGTACAAGCTCTAAACCATGGTGATGTACATTTGATTTGAGAAGTGAAATGGAAATCCAATTACTCTTGGCTTGATGTTTATGTTAGCTTAGTTTGACTCCAGCTCTAGTAATTAAATGTTGTAACTGGACTGGACTATATAGACTTCGATTTGAGTTAGTGAAAGCCATGTTAGTTATACATTGATATTATAATTTATAAATTGTTTGTTACTGACTTTTAACTTCATAAAACATTGAAGTGCATTGGTATTAGTCATATAAGTATTAATAAACAGTATCTCATGTGTTATAGGGACTGCTTCATCCCTTCAGGAACGTTTCATGTGTTAATAAATGGTTGAATAAATTTTGTAATTAAATAATAGTAGAAGCAGTATTAAAACTAGGGCAAACAATTATAGTCAACTCTTGAGATCACATACTCGTCAGTCCAGCACATTAAATAGGTCCCAAGTTTAATTACATTAATCAGCTATCAAGCCTCTGATTGTTTGTACCATGTCCAGATTAAGTATCAAGTTTGGATTTAATCCGTAATGATATGAAAATTGGAATTCCCCTCTCCCTGATTGGTCTAATTCATGAATGGAATGTCTTAGAATTATTTGGTAAATTGTTTGGGCCCGTTGATAGGCCCAGGGCGCGTAGCCCAAGCCATTTGGACCCCTATGTGAATAAGGATGTTCCATTCGAGCCTGTGGGAGATTAATTTGCAATATAAATTTACGTTTTCAAGTTAGGTAGCGGGTTCAAACTAAGAGGGTCCTCCCTTTTGTTTGAATTCATACTTGAACTTGAGGCCCGAATTTATAAATGCAAATTAGTTGGGCCCTTTTAGAGACACAAATAAGTAGAAAAATCATAGTTGCTTTAAGTTGGCCTTAAATAAAAATGAGATGAGCCTCGCCAAACAAAACTCATAAATTGCGGGGGCCCTCATTAAATGCATAACTAAAAATAATTAGAATTCGGAGCGTGCCGTTTAGCGAATTTCACGGCCTCCCACAAAGTTAATAATCCGTTAGTCGCTTTAGGCGCGTTTTTAATAATTTTACCTTCTTAAATATGGGTGTGCATTTCATGCAACCCATATCTAAATCCAAAAATGTTGAATAAGAATGTGTCAAGGATCCGGGTGCATTTCATGTGACGTGATCCGAAAACACATTTTTAAACGACGTTCACTTTTGTAAAAAATATTAAAAGCGGTAAATAATTATAAAATTGCACTATAGGTTGGAGCATGAATAAAGATTAGATTTTAGCCATCTATAATAATTTAAGCTACCGTGCTAGAACCACGGGATCCGAGGGTGCCTAACACCTTCCCTCGGGTCAACAGAATTCCTTACTTAGAATTTCTGGTTCGCAGACTCCAATTGGGAAGTCAAATTTTCCTCGATTTGGGATTCAAGTTAAATCGGTGACTTGGGACACCAAAAGTCAATCCTTTCCCAAGTAGTGACTCTGAAATAATTAAATAATCTCATTTTGAATAATATCACTTTAAATGGAAAAACTCCTTTATACATTATCCTTCGGGCTAGGTGTGTAAAAAAGGAGGTGTGACAGCTCTGGCGACTCCGCTGGGGACACGAACCCAGAATTCTGATTTAGGGTTCAAGAATTCGATCTTAGTATAATTATTATATTTGGCTTTGTCTGATCTTCCTACCTGTTTCATGCTAAATGTGCTAAGTGCTTTACTGCTTTGATATTATCTGAATTGTACATATAAAATTGTTACGAAACCCTTCTCTTCTCATCTCCGGGGATGTGCTCACTGGTTGAGACTCCCTATTCTGTTAGTGTCATACCTTAAAGTAAAAAAGAGGCCGGTCAAGTTACTAAGCTGGATGGCCTTTTGGTTCCCGGTACGTAGCCCCCTCCTCGACTCGAGTTGTCCGCTCGGGCACACAGTCTAGAACATATACCAGGTTTTAAACCTAGAATGACTCCACCTCATGTCGGATCCCTAGTAGAAATTTTGTTTGCATCATGTGCATTTGACTTAGGGGACTCAACACAGGGGTTGGGTCTGTCTAGGACAGGTGACCTGAATTGAATTGACCATCCTGATGCATCTTACGTGCTACTTGTGCATTTATTTGCTCAGCTTTGCAGGTTGATCGGCTTGTCTTAATGAGTGAAAATTGAGAAAAAATAAGTAGTGTTAGGACTAAGTGAGGGTGACCATTTGAAAAAAAAAACCAATGCCCAAATAGTACCGAAATGTTGCCGGATTTTTGAAAAAATGAAAAACGAAAAAGAGAAAAAATATTTTTTAAAAAAAATAGAAAGAAAAATTATTGTTCAAAATAGTTTTTGGCAAACCTTTCCGAACTACCCTGGTTTGATTCCCACCGGATGTGAGATACGTAGGCAACCCTCATCGAGTCCAACCCCCCTTTGCAAAAATAGCCAAAATGTCAAAAATTTTGATTTTCGTCATAAATAAGTCGGGTGATGTCATTCTTATTAAAATAAGTCGAATGTCCCCAAAAGGGCGCCAGAAGGCTGTTTTTGCAAGAACAGCCACCTTGAGTTGTTTTTAAACGGTTGGCAGGCACAACCTTAAAATCTTCCTCCCAGAAGTGCTGAAAGGTCGTATTTGCAAAACCACGTCCTTGTCTTTTAAATAAAGAATTTTTGCACAAATAGCCATTTTTCCAAAATAAACCATTAAATTCCCCTAAATAAATGTGCAGGATGACTTCAAGTAACATCGAAACCTTCTCAGTCCTGAGCGAGATCCCTTTGAAACTCCATATGTGGTAGCATGATTTAGGAAAAGGAAGCAGAGATACTATGGTCAAAATTTTGGGCGGTCTAGTGGATTTATTGAACATCAAACCGAGGAAGGATATTATTGAGGCGTTAATACCATTTTGGGACCCGACCCGTAACATATTCTAGTTTTCAGATTTTGAACTCACACCTACATTAGAAGAGATTGCGGGATATGCTGGTCTCAACGGGAACCTCCGACGTAGATACCCATTGGCCCCACGACCGATAACCCTTCATAGGTTTTTGGATTTGTTTAACATCAACCGGGATATTCAAGACCCGTATCTGGCGGAAGGGTGTTGTACATTGCATTTCCTATATAACCGGTATGGTAACCCAAAAGGTTTCGAGGAACCCGACACCGGCTTGACACATGCCGGAAATAAAGATAAATGGGAAGCCCGACGGGGATTAGCCTTCATGGTAGCATTTCTGGGAGTGGTGGTTTGTCCGAGAAAAGATGGTCACATAGACCTCGGCCTCGTAGGGATTCTAGATATTGCCATGAAAAAACCTACTAGCACAGTGGTTCCCCTGATTGTAGCAGAAATGTACCGAGCTTTGACCAAATGTCGGGAAGGCAGGAAATTCTTTCAAGGTTGCAATTTGCTCTTAAATTTGTGGATGAAAGAACACCTCTGTCACCGCACAGGCTATATGAACTACGGTTTTACCGGGTTGAGTTGTATTGCAGAATTGGGACCCGGGTGACAGGTGTTGAGTTCCCTAAAGGAACTAAGGCCTGGTTGTCATGCTTAAGATCCCTGACCGCAGATAAAGTTGAATGGGCCTATGGGTGGCTTCCTGCTACTGAAGTTGTATACACATCAGCAGAAGTCCCCTATATTCTTTTGATGGGTATTCGAAGCATACAACCTTACGCTCTTTACCGGGTTTTGCGACAACTTGGAAGATTCCAGACAATGCACAATAATAAAGACTTGAATGGGAAAGTCATTGAGTTAGGCCTGAAGGCTGCATTTCCTGAAGGTAGAATCCGAAAGATATGGAATGAGTGCCGGTTCCTTGAACCTAAAACCATAGTACAGGACCAAGCTAGAGGCGAGGTAGATCCCAAATATCTGACGTGGCTTGGTAAAAGGTTTCAAATCCCAGAGAGACCCGCTAAAAGGCCACACAAGCAGCAATTTACCAATGGGGTCCAGGTTCAATGGGATTGGCAAGCCAATGACAAGGAGTACCGAGCTAGAATAGGACATTTGGAGCAACATGTCCGAGATCTCCAATTCGACAAGAGTGTACAGGCTACAGCCAACGAGGGTGATAAAAAGAAATTAGCTCAGGAGAATGAAGCACTCAAAACCCAAATTAAGCAAATGAAAATAGATGCCAGGAACCAAGAAAGAAGTCTATCTGATGAAAGGTTGATTAAAGGGTTAAAGAGACAAGTCTTGGACTACCAGGAAGAATTAGAAAAATTCGAGGAAAACATGGCAAGACTTCGGGCACATTGGGCCAAGAAGACTGAAGAAAGAACCCAATTTGTACAAAAAATGAAGAGAAACTATGAGGGAATCATTGCCAAAATTAATAGAAAAATTAAATGGAAGAAAAGACAGCCCGGCGGGATAAAGAATTCCAAGACGAGAGGGACCAGTGCTATGGGTTAATTGCTAAGATGGAAAAGAAAATAAAATTGCTACAAGACCTGCACTTCCAAGACTCTCAGGTGCTAGAGGCTCGTAACCAACAAATAAGCCGACTCCTCCAAGAAAAGGGCCGAATCAGGGAAAGGATCAGAAACATTGCCTACTATACTGTCATGAAGTGTTAGGCCGGTGAGCGAATGGGTCGTACCACATCCTTTCCCTCAGTGATGATATTTGTTTGCCAGATCATGAGCGAATAGATCAGTTGCAAAGGGGTCTTGCACGCAGGCCCGCGGCGATGCCGAACGATGCTCCGCAGGCCCCAGGATTTGAAGCTTTGATGTATTCTTAGTTAATCGAGTCTGCATTTTTGCTTTTGAGTCTATTTTTGTAATTTCCTTTTTCAAGAAAAGGAAAACAAAATAGTCTAGCAGCTTTTGTAATCGCACTTGTTTATTAATGAAAAATTGAAAATCCCAAAATTTGTCTTCTTACTTTTTACCGTATTTGCAAGAACTATGCTTGGTCTGAGTCATGCGGGGTCATGATACATAGGCAATCTACATAAGATTCGACTGTAATCCTAAGAAAAAGAGAAAAGAGAAATACGAGGGAAGAAAATAAAAGGAAAAACAAGAGAGAAAAAGAAACACAAAGGAGGAAAATAAGGCATTGAGTGAAAATCATGGCCAAAGAAAAGAAAAAGCAGAAAATGAAAATGGAGAAGCAGGAAAAGAAAATGAGAGAAACAAAACAAAAGGAGAAAGAAAAGAGAAAAGGAATAAGAGGAAAAGCCGTGATGATGCATGCAACCGAAGCAAACATGTAGATATTCATTTAACTGTATAGGTGCATCACACTCCAATGTGCAATCTCCTATCTGTTATTTGTTTCACACTAACCATTGTTGCTGTCAATTTCTAGCTGAGTATTTTAGAAACCGTGGTTGGTTTGTGGTTAGCTGGCCTCACATCGATATTTCACCAGATCAAAAGGAAATACAGAGATGTCGTCTGAAGTGACTCTGCCTGCAATCCCCATACCCGAAGATAGCCCAATCTCTGGGGTCCCAACCTCTGAATCCTTTACAGCTGAAGAAAATCGGATATTGCGCCTGCGATTGATGGAAATGTGGGATGCTTGGAACAACGGAAAGGAACCCCCAAGCACTATCCCCGGATTGTCGGAGTTATTCCCTAGATCTGGAGGGGTTACCACTGTCTCTATCAGCCGCCCAAATATTCCTATGGGGCAACCTACTATGACTGCTAACTTCTTCGGAACACCCTCTGAGGCTCACCCTCCAAGTGTTCCCCTCTGGAATTTCTCCCAACATCTTCACAGATCCACCATCCTCTACGACAACCCAACCATCACTACCGAAGCATGCTCTTGACCCCTCGGTCTTCACATTCCAGAATCATGTCTTTCAGGATGACCCTCCTTATTATCCTCAATACATCTACTCTCAGCCACCATATTAGCTTACGCCGGGGCAGGACAAGACTCCCAAGGCCCTAGAGTAGGATGAGATGGCAAAGAGAATGAGAAGCTTCGAGCAAAGCCTGAAAAATATGCAAGGCTTGAGCGGGCAGAAGAGCGTCTCCTATACAGACTTGTGTATGTTCCCGCATGTACATTTGCCGTCAGGGCTCAAAACACCAAAATTTGAAAAGTATGATGGACACGGCAACCTCATTACTCATTTGAAGAAGTATTGCAATCAGTTACGAGGGGCCATTGGCAAAGAAGAATTGTTGATGGCATATTTCGGGGAAAGCTTGATTAGTATCGCTTCAGAGTGATATATGGATCAAGATGTCTCACGTTGGCATATATGGGATGATCTGGCCCCGGACTTTGTTCGACAACTTCAGTACAACATACATATTGCGCCAGACAGGAACTCCTTGGCGAATCTAAACAAAAAACCCTCAGAAAGTTTCCGCGAATATGCAATTAAGTGGCGCGAACATGCGTCAAGAGTGAAGCCTTCAATGGATGAGGTAGAGATGGTCACTGTTTTCCTGCAGGCCCAAGAAGTAGACTACTTTCAGAATATGATATCTGCCATGGGTAAACCTTTCGCATAGGCAATAAAAATTGGAGAAATGGTAGAAAATGGACTAAACACGGGCAGAATCTTGAGCCAGTCGGCCATAAGAGAAACCTCCCAAGCTATCCAAGGTGGGTCTGGAGGAATGGCCAGGTCATAAGAAAGAAGAAACGGTTATGGCAGTCTCAGGGGCAAGGAGACACCGGGCTCCTAGACCCATATTTTCTGAGAGAACCTCTCAACACTACTACCCTCATCCTGACATGGCATAAGCTTTACAACCATATGCGGTCATGAACGCTCAACCCTTTGCCCGACCGCAACCACATGCCAACAGAAATCAACCTCTATTCCCAAGAGATCATCCTCTCCACCAGAACCACTATAATCCTCGACCTCTGCAGAATAACTTCCGTCTTTAGGAACCACCCAGGAAACCAAACTTTACCCCAATTGGTGAATTTTACTCTAGTCTATTCCCGAAACATGTCCAAATGGGTCTACTGCAGCCGGTTCCTCAGAACAAACAAAACCCGGCATCGCCTGCCTACAGAACTGGTGTCAGGTGTGCATACCATTTAGGGGCAGAAGGCCATCATACAAATGACTATTGGGCTCTGAAACAAACGGCGGAGAACTTAATAGAGCAAGGGAAAATTGTGTTGAGGGATGAGGATGTCCCAAATATGACCAATAATCCCTTGCCCGCTCACAACAACGGGCCATTAATCGGGATGATTTATGCAGATAGGGAGTTTGATCCATCCTTAAAAACTATAATTGCTATCGCTGATGCGGAAAGAAAGCCAAAGGTGGCCTCGAAGCAAGAGGAAGGGGAAAAGAAGAGCAAAATCACCAAGACAGAACCAGAAAAGAAAATTGATTTGAAAAAAGGAACACAAATGTACATACCCAAGCAAGCCTATGTGGTGCGGGGGACAATCAAACCACCTCGGCTGAGTGAGCTAGTGGTTATTGGATGCGTACCACAGAAGCCTATGACGAGCCCTGCTGCGGTACCATGGAATTATCATCATACAGTGGTTACGTACAAGGTTAAAGAGATCTTGGGAGAGCTTCTAGAAAACCTCCCTATTAAGAAATATTCAAATGTAGAGGAGGTAAACAATGCCACCAGAAGGCGTTTCCCGCCTAAGAAGCCTGCGAGTGCTGAGTAAGCCGAAATGTTCTTTCAAAAAATGAAAATGGACGATTATGAGGTGGTACATTTGTATGAGACTTTTTACAGTAAAGAGGAAGATGATGAGGTTTTCACGGCTGAAGAAAGTGAGGAAATACGTAGGGGGAACGAGGAATATGCTCTACGAAACCCACATGGTTCAGCCGGGAGAGGGCAGTAGCACCGCTGAGGTGTTATACATGGGACCAAGCGCCAAGCTTCAAAACTGGAAGGCTATGCCATTCCCGATCAGGTGGGAGTCCCGGTAGACCCGTCCTGCTATGTTTTCTGCATCGCGAGTTATTTCAGGGTGTAACTCGGATGTTTCTTTTAGCTTCTTGTCTTTAAATTCCTGAATGTAAACCCTGTTATCTTTCCAAGTTCCAAGAAATGAAATCAATATTTTATCATCCATTCTTCTCTTTATTCTTTCTGATTTTTGTTATTTTTCCCTTTTTATTTGTTTCTTTTCAGTTATAATAATGCGGCTTTAAATAACATGGCATGCTTGTGGACTTCATGCCCAGACTAAAACACGTTGTCTAATTGTGAAATAATGAATCAAGAACCAGAATATGATGAAGAAGAGGCTTTTGAGGAAATAAAACAAAGAATTGGAATGATTGAAGGAAAATTGGTTCTCGGGTTGGAAAGGTCCATACATTACAACAAAAGAGCGTGCTGTACTCAGGGCACATCCGGGCAATTATACCAACAAAGAATGGCCCGCGCCTATAACAAGAAAGTGGTCCCAAGAATTTTGAAGGTGGGCAACTCGTGTTAAGACGCATTCCCCCTCACCACCAGGAAGCAAAAGGAAAATTCGCTCCTAATTGGAACGGTCCATACATCATCTGGAAAATATTGCTGAGATGAGCACTGTATCTGGGAGACATTGAAGGAAATGATCCCGAAACAGCAGTCAATGCAGATGCAGAAAAAAGGTACTATGTCTAGATCTCCTACGGCAATGGCTTTTGTGTAATTGAGATGACGAAGACTTTTCTTCCCGCTACCCCAAACACAATCAATCTTTCATAAACCCTTTGAGCCTATTATGCCTTTTTGTTAACCCTCTTTGGAACCCGAAAGTACTATCGAAAAAAAAAGAGAAAAAGAAAAATAAAAAAGAAAAAAAAGAAAGAAAAAAGAAAAAGGAAAGGAAAAACAAAACAAAACAAAAACAAAAAAAATTATTCCTCTGAACTACGTTTGACTTGATTCTGAAAGGATACGTAGGCAGCCTCTCCCTGAGGTTCAGTCACACCAAAACAAAAATCCTAATTTCTCCAAAAAATTGAAACTGGGCCAGATGATATAATGGTTCGGCCATGAATCCGCCGAAATGGTTTCAAAGTTGTAGTTCCGCCCAAAATCCTTTTTACCCAAAGACTTTGTTCAAGTCTTTCCGATCAATTGGCAAAGGCGAGGAAGTGAAAAACATCATCGTTGGAATCTGATGCAATTCAAATTGAGAGAAATAAAATGAGAAAGTCTCATCGGTGAAAACCTTCGGGAACCATAAGGCGATGGTGAGTAGAGAAAATAAAATGAGAGAGTCCGCTTATTGAAAACTCGCAAAGAGCACTATCGAGCGACGGTAAGAAGAAAAATGAGAGAGGTCGATTGGCGAAAACTCGCAAAGGGCGTTGTCGGCCGAAAAGAAGGCATCTCATCATTGAAAGAGTCCTGGAAATATGCCCTGGTTGTGAAAATGTGAATCAATGGGTTCGCGAGAAGTTGGAAAGCTTGTGTGGGTCAGGCGTCCAGTCCAAGAAGCATGTCATGTTCATTTGAAGCCAGCATGAACACCCTAGATAAGTCCTTCTTTTCCCCCAAAAGGGACGCTTCTCTTTAAACACATCTACTTGCCTTTTGTATATTTCTTATTTGAATCCCTTTCGGTTTAACTCTGATTCCGAAATTACTGCAAAGAAAAGGTGGCAAGACTGGTTCTATAGGGCTCCGCTGACAAAAGCCAAAGAAAATAACCAGCCTCAGCGGGTGCATCAGGCCAATCCCGAGTGACCATAGGGGTTGATGGTTTCAAAGTAAAAACATTTAAAAAGAAAGGAAGTCAAATGCAAAGGTCCCAAGGGCAGAATAAAGTGAAAAGGCCAGATCCCACACGGGCGAGTCATAATGAAACCCTGAGAGTTGAACCCGGTCGGTTTGAAAAGAGATTCACCCTCAAGGCCAACAAGCAGCAAAGTTCTCAACGGAAAAGGGTTCGGGATCAAGCAATTGGGATGATCAAGGCCACAAAACAAACCACCGTTTCAAACTAACAAATTGTTCTTTGTTGAAAACAGGTCTGATTCAGAGCAATCGTGCAAGAAGCAGGTGCAGCCCAAAAGAAATGAAATGTGCTAGCGTTGAAACAGCTTTGCAGCAGGAAAACAACCAAAAAGGAAGTTTTCCCAAGATTCTTTCATGCGTTTTGCTAAATAAAAAAGGAAAATATAAAAAGAAGAAGAAAAGAAGGAAAAAGAATAAAAAAAATGAAAATGAAAATCCCAAAAGAAAAATAAATCATAGTAGTATAGGAGCCTTTTCTTTCCAAATCCCGGCCAAAAAAACCGAGGATCTCCCAGCCAAAAAACCGAGGAGATTTTTTCTTTCCAAATCCCGGCCAAAAAACCAAGGAGCTTTTTCTTTCCAAATCCCGGCAAAAAACCGAGGATCTCTCGGCAAAAAAACCGAAGAGCTTTTTCTTTCCAAATCCCGGCCAAAAATTCGAAGATCTCCCGGCCAAAAAACCGTGGAGCGTTTTCTTTCCAAATCCCGGCCAAAAAACCGTGGATCTCCCGACCAAAAAACTGAGGAGCTTTTTCCTTCCAAATCCTGGCCAAAAACTGAGGAGCTTTTTCTTTCTAAATCCCGACAAAAAAATCGAGGATCTCCCGGCCAAAAAATCGAGGAGCTTTTTCTTTCCAAATCCCGGCCAAAAAATCGAGGATCTCCTGGCCAAAAAATCGAGGATCTCCAGGCCAAAAAATCGATGAGCTTTTTCTTTCCAAATCCCGGCCAAAAAACCGAGGATCTCCCGGCAAAAAAAAACCGAGGAGCTTTTTTCTTTCCAAATCCCGGCCAAAAAATCGAGGATCTCCCGGCCAAAAAATTGAGGAGCTTTTTTCTTTCCAAATCCCGGCCAAAAAAACCAGGAGCCTTTTTTCTTTCCAAATCCCGGCCAAAAAATTGAGGAGCTTTTTCTTTCCAAATTCCGGCCAAAAAATCGAGGATCTTCCGGCCAAAAAATCGAGGAGCTTTTTCTTTCCAAATCCCGGCCAAAAAATCGAGGATCTCCCGACCAAAAATCAAGCTTTTTCTTCCCAAATCCCAAAAAAACGAGGATCTCCCTACATAGTCCTGATTTGATTGCTTAGATATGTGTCATAACTAACTCACAAAACTTTTCTAGTGAAAACTGGGGCAGAAAAATTTCGTTTGTTTATTTGTTTTAGTATCTTACGCAGGTCGATCTCAAGACACAGGGTGCGAGATGACCAATGGAATGAGCCTCAATCCATAATCAAGAAAAGAAGAAAAGAACAAAAAGAAATAAACTCAAATGCGAAGCAAGTAAGGGTGAAGATTGCTCAAAATCTGATTGAAGTCACAAGCTCCGCTGACCTTGTTTTGACCCAATGCTGCATGAAAAAGTAAACACCTACAACTTGCGAGCATCAAGATTCAGATCGAAGTCCACAGCAAAATCAGCTAAGACTCAATATCAAGTTCAAGAGAATTATAGATAGGAATCTTGTAACTCATAGTTGATAGGCATAGCTAGCTTAGCTTTGATTTTCCTTTTTGGTGTAATAAGGAGGTCAGCAAGCACTAGCAGCAGCAACAACAGTGAAATCACAGCTCCTGGTAGTCCCAGCTACCAAACCTTCCAAAGCTACACTGACCTGATTCCTTTATAGCCAAGGAAATGTAGGCAACCTTTGAAGCAGGGTTCGGTCAGACGGTTTTCAAAATGCTTCTCATGGAGTGCTGAAAAGGCAAAAATCCTTTATGGTGCTCATTTATCTTTGCCCGAAAACCCTTCGTGTTTTCGAGCAAAGAGGGGCAGCTGTGAGCATGTGATTTTTGCCTCACTTAATTACTCCTATAAAATCCATTAACATTAGAATTTTTTTTTTAGTATTTGAATTTTTAGGGAATTAATTGCATGATTTTTGTGTTTTGATTACATGTTTATGGTTGCGTTTTTATTGTTAAAATTCAGAAAAACACATAATAGCATCGAAGTTCCAATTTTAGCATTTTTATTTAGTAAAATCAATAATACAAAAATAAAGAAAACAACGAAAATGATTCTTTCCATTTCCATTTTAATTTTGCCTTAGTTTGCTTTTTAATTAGGAATTAATTTATTTAGTAATTAATTGGTATATTTTTGTAGTTAATTTGGATCCCTACTTTTAGTATTGCATTTAATAAAATCAGAAAATTACAAAAAAAATAGAAGGGGTTAAAATAATACAAAAGAAAAGCCAAGGAAAAACCAAATAAAAAGAATAGGAATTAAAGAAAAGAATTGGTCTACCCAAATTTGGGCCAAAAGTGCTGGTCCAAACGGATTCCCTCCCAGCCCAGGCCAAAATACCCAAAAGATTCGGCCCAAATTCATCCCACCCGATCCGAATGGCGCTCAAGTTTACACCATCGATGCTTCTTCACCCCCCTCCCCCCCTGTTCCATATCCAGTCTCAATTCCTTTCGAATCATAACCAAAACCCTCGAATATTAGATCGAAAAGTCCGGCCAAAATGCAAACTCATCCAAATTCGACCAAACTTACACCCCTGAATCTCCTTAACTCCCTCAGCCCAAATATGCAACTATTTCCCTTCGAATATCACCAGAAGGCTTCGAATATTAAATCAAAAATTTGACCGAAAAACCCTAAAAATGCTAAAATTGGAGATTCTTCGATTTTGAATTATAATAACCCTTAATCATGTGTTTTCTCATGAAAACACATGATTAAGGACAGTTGTAACCCAAAAATGCCAAAGAAATTTATCAAGCCGAGGGCAGTCTGGTGAGTTCAGTGTCCTTTTCTTTGTTTAACTCTTTTTCTTTTGCTTTGATTGTTAGATTCTAGTTTAATTTCTATTTTTAATTTTTGTCAATTCTGTTTTGGTTTTCACGTTCTGATATACCATTTAAGTCTGGCTCGTTTTAATTTTTGGTTTTTAGTTTGATTATTAGATTAGGATTTGTTCTGTTTTGATTCAATACTGGTCTCGTTCGTGAATTTATTCTAGTTTAGTTTAATTTAGTTTAAGAATTAATTCAATCTTCTGCTTGGATAGTTTAACTGACTTTGTTTGATATTGATTAGTCTTAATTTGGTAATTCAGCATGGCTTTTAATTAGTTTAATTTAGTGATTGTCAGCTAGAAATCTCTTCGGTTCAGCAATTAGTCTTATTTAGTTTAAGCTAGTTTAGGTGATTGGTTATAGCTGATAGAGTTTAACTAGTGTTAGTAATTTCGAGTGGTCTTCAGGGGTATTTCGGGTATTAAAAATGGCTCAGTTTGTTAAGGCTAAGCAATTTCAGAACCAAAATGAGGGTGGTATAGGTATTCTATAGGTAGAAAACAAAACTAGAATAACCTAGGGCCTTCTAGAAGGGGGACTTAGTGTAAGTTTCTGCATTTTTAATGCAGTAGCTTGGGCAACAAGCCATAAAATTAGGGATTAAGGTACAATTTCTGAAAATAAAAAGGGGAAAAAATGAGTGAAAATTTTTAGAACATTCTGCCCCTTTCTTTGCCTATAAAAGGCAGCCATAGTGCCTTGATTAAGAAGTTTGGAGAGGTCTGAAAATTCCCAAATCCCTTCCAGCTTTAAATTTCCCCTAAAAATCCCCTTTCCTCAAGTCTGAAATTAAAAATTTGAACCTCAACACTCAACAAGTTCAAATATGGAATTATATAGCAGTAGAAACCTTCACTTTAGATCTTTATTCTTGCTAAAAATCCAAAACAATATACAAAAATCCAATAGAAAATTCCAAAAACAAATACTATCGCCTTAAAATTTGAGTGTGATTGCAAGCTAATTTTCATCTGAGTTTCCTATTGCTTCTAGCTTCAATTTCAAGTCATTTTGGATTTAGTTCAAGCTGTTTTGGGTTGTTTCTAGTTGCTGAAGTTCAGAAATCATTTCCTGGGTTAATTTCTAATCATTTTGGTTCACTCAAGTCTATTTAGTGGATTTTTGGAAATGTGCTTTCGCATTTCAATTCCGGACTGATTCTGGTGCTATTTGTTGTTGATATAAGTTGCTAGCTGCTGCTGTTTGTCACTGCTGATCTCTCCTTCTCTTATTTTGTTTCATTATCCAGGTACAAGCTCTAAACCATGGTGATGTACATTTGATTTGAGAAGTGAAATAGAAATCCAGTTACTCTTGGCTTGATGTTTATGTTAGCTTAGTTTGACTCCAGCTCTAGTAATTAAATGATGTAATTGGACTGGACTATATAGACTTCGATTTGAGTTAGTGAAAGCCATGTAAGTTATACATTGATATTGTAATTTGTAATTTATTTGTTACTGACTTTTAACTTCATAAAACATTGTAGTGCATTAGGATTAGTCATATAAGTATTAATAAACAGTATCTCATGTGTTATAGGGACTGCTTCATCCCTTCAGGAAAGTTTCATGTGTTAATAAATGGTTGAATGCAATTCTGTGATTAAATAATAGTAGAAGCAGTATTATAACTAGGGCAAACAATTATTGTCAACTCTTGAGATCACATACTCGACAGTCCAGCACATTAAATAGGTCCCAGGTTTAATTACATTAATCAGCTATCAAGCCTCTGATTGTTTGTACCATGTCCAGATTAAGTATCAAGTTTTGGATTTAGCCGTAATGATATGGAAATTGGAATTCCCCTCTCCCTGGTTGGTCTGATTCATGAATGGAATGTCTTAGAATTGTTTAGTAAATTGTTTGGGCCCGTTGATAGGCCCAAGGCGCGTATCCCAAGCCATTTGGACCCCAATGTGAATGAGGATGTTCCATTCGAGCCTGTGTTGAAGCTCAGGCTGGTATCAGTCCATTTAGCCCACTGCTAGCACCTTTGTTCATCAGGCCAATTTCAAAACCCAAGTTGAAGGCCCAAAAATTGCTATAAGCTAAAATCCAATAAATTACATTAGGAATGTGGGAGATTAATTTGCAATATAAATTTATATTTTCGAGTTAGGTAGCGGGTTCAAACTAAGAGGGTCCTCCCTTTTATTTGAATTCGGACTTGAACTTGAGGCCCGAATTTATAAATGCGAATTAATTGGGTCCTTTTAGAGATAAGAATAATTAGAAAAATTGTAGTTGCTTTAAGTTGGCCTTAAATAAAAATGAGATGCACCTCGCCAAACAAAACCCAAAAATTGCGGGGGCCCTCATTAAATGCATAACTAAAAATACTTAGAATTCGGGGCGTGCCGTTTAGCGAATTTCACGGCCTCCCACAAAGTTAATAATCCGTTAGCCGCTTTAGGCGCGCTTTTAATAATTTTACCTTCTTAAATATGGGTGTGCATTTCATGCAACCTAGATCCAAATCCAAAAATATTGAATAAGAATGTGTCGAGGATCCGAGTGCATTTCATGTGACGTGATCCGAAAATACGTTTTTAAACAACGTTTACTTTCGTAAAAATATTAAAAGTGGTAAATAATTATAAAATTACACTATAGGTTGGAGCATGAATAAATATTAGATTTTAGCCATCTATAATAATTTAAGCGACCGTGCTAGAACCACGGGATCCGAGGGTGCCTAACACCATCCCTCGGGTCAACAGAATTCCTTACTTAGAATTTCTGGTTCGCAGACTCCAATTGGGAAGCCAAAATTTTCCTCGATTTGGGATTCAAGTTAAATCAGTGACTTGGGACACCAAAAGCCAATCCTTTCCCAAGTGGCGACTCTGAAATAAATAAATAATCTCATTTCGAATAATGTCACTTTAAATGAAAAAACTCCCTTATGCATTATCCTTCGGCATAGGTGTGTAAAAAAGGAGGTGTGACAAAAGGTGCACTTGTTTTTTTTAAAATAATATACCAGTATCAGAAATTGAAAAAAAAAAGAATAATCTCGAAAAAAAATAGAGATGAATACATTGTTGTCTTGTTCCTGCTAGTGGGTATGAATTAATGTAGTGCTTAAAGAAGAATGGAGCATTTTTGGGGTGATATTGTTTGTGAAGGTGAAGTGTATTGAAGAATTTATGCTTAAAGTTGATTATGTGGTGTGTTAAAGTGTTTAGGAGGGTTAGTAACTATTCCTAAATATATCCTACCCGTCCCTTAGCCCAAATTACGACCATGAAAAAGACCTAATTGATTTTAGATTGAGCGAGCCTACATTAGTAGAGATTTACATTAAGGCAATGCATATGATACCAATTACATGCATGTGACTTCTTGTGTGAGGGTGGGCGATTTTTTTTTATATATGTGAGAATGAGATTCGAATGTGGGGATTGATTTTACTTTCTTTGCTTTGGTTGTGAGGGCACATGGTTTCACGAAGGATAGGTAACATTATTAGACTTCTCTAGGATGTTGGGTGTTCAAGCCATGAGTGCATTGTGACATTGAGACGGTTTTTGAGGCTAGGATTCTTGTGAGAAAAATGTCATTGTTTGAATATTTTTGAAGAATGACATAAGTAAAGGGAAGTGTATGATGATTGCATATGCTAGAGTTTAATTGTTGCTATCAACCATAATCATTGGTGTAGTGTGCTTCGAATATGTTAAGTGCTCATGGTTAGAGTAAATTTTTGGTTGACTCGAGGAAGAGCAACGTTTAAGTGTAGGGTGTTGATGATAGGCTATAATTACGTATTTTAGTCCCTTATTACACTCTAATTTACTGCACTTTAATTGAGTTTGAGCTTTAATCGCTAGTATTTTGCTTAAATGTTTGTTTTATGCCTTGTAGGAGTGATTCAGAGCTGTATAGATGTTATGGAATGAATACAAGTGATTTGGAGCTTTAAAGTTTGAGTAAAAGTTCAAGGAATTAAGCCAGGATCGTGTTTGGGGGTCAACGGATGATAGTTAGAGCGAACGAAGACTCCAGTAGGCATATTGCGTGCTGTCTAGTAAAATAGATATAACTTTTTTCTCAGAACTCCATTTGGGCTCCACAATATATGGTTGGAATGATAACTCAAAGGGATACAACTTTCATGTTTTATGTTTTCCAAATTCGAAACGGAACAGGGTGAAAAATGCGCGTCAATAGCGCGATCATGCTCATATCGCGCTCGTCAAGCAGAACACTGGGCCACTAGCGCGACCACGCTAGTCAAACCCGGTAAAAGTGTGCTTTTTCACAGTGGAGAAGGTATAATTGTTTGATCCCAACCCTACTTGGTATATATACATGAAAAAAGGGTATTTTGATAGAGGACGTTTTTGAGAGGAAAACACAAACACAGAGCCGCCGTGGAGGCCGAAATTCATCGGGTTTCATCTTTTCTTCCTCCAAACGTAGTAATTTTTATGTTTCTTTGTATGATTTGTTATTTTTCTACCATATCTATGTGGATCTAAATTTTACGTTCTAGGGTTGTAGTTCTTTCATGGCTATTGTTATTCGAATATTGATTTTGATTTCTTGATGTAGCATATTAGTTTATTTATTCAATCCTGCACTTAATTATTTGATTGTTTGATCACCAATTGAATATTATCTACGAATTTAGAATTGAACTCGAAAGTGGGAATTCTAGATTGCGTATAGGATTGAGTAGAGCAAGTTCTTGAACCTAGGCATCGGGGAACAGATTTGCAGTTAGGATAGACATATACCTAATTGCCTTGCTTGGTTGATGTACAAGAATTATGAATGCGTTCTTGCTAGTTCTAATTCCATAGACATATAGGCGTTAGGTTAGCTTGAATAGGCGAGTAAGAACTCGACAGATTCTTATGAGCAGTATTAACCCTGTCAACCAATAAACTAGATAAATTAGTTGGTCAATTCAGTTGAAGAATACAATAGGATTGTTAGATAGTCCATAACCCTAGATCGTTTTCATTACATTGATATCATAAAAATCTGCTCTTTCTCTGATCAAAGTTCATTATTTATATTTCTTT
Source organism: Nicotiana glauca (assembly GCA_026770625.1). NCBI lineage: Eukaryota > Viridiplantae > Streptophyta > Magnoliopsida > Solanales > Solanaceae > Nicotiana > Nicotiana glauca. The sequence continues at coordinate 57,860 of MU705808.1, forward strand.
ATTTAATTAGTTTAGAATCAAATATTTCTAGATTTAATTCTTGTTTAGATAATTAGGATAGTCTAATTTAGTTAATAGTTAATCACAACTCCTCGTGGGATCGACATCCGACTTTTAGTCACTTTATTACTTGACAACCGCGTATACTTGCGTGTGCGTTTGGCCGCAAAAACTTCCTATTTGATCGGCCCAATTTAACCTATACCCATATTTTTAAAATTATATAACCTATACCCTAATTTTGACAACTTCAGACGCATCATCTTCTTCCTCCTGACCTATGTGCTCCTTTCTTTCTTCTCTTCTTTTCCTTTTCTTCTTCTTTTCTCTCTCAAACACATGAGACTTTGATTGGATATGAAGTACATAGTGATCTAGCAGTCGGGTATGAGTTTTGAATTAAAGTCACCATTAAAGGAACTTGAAAACTCAAATGAATAATTGAGATATTGAAGATCTAATCTAGAAATCTTCTGAGTATTTAAATATGAAATCTCAGGTTTGCTAATTCATAATTAATTGACATCCTTGGACTTGCATTCCTTATCGGAAACGCAATGAGCATTGTCAGGGAGTGTGAAACTCGAAGAAGCATCCGGAGCTTAATTGGTGCACGTGTTCACGGATACGAGTCTGAAGTTTGGGACCACAAGGCCAAACTTTAGACATTACCAGATTAAGCCTACTCTGAAATTTGCAATTGTCACACCAGACTTCAGCAATTGCCAGGCCAGATTTCGGAAAAAATTATCTGAAGTTCAAATATAACAAGCTGATTTTGTCTGAGTTTGCACTACAAATTGAAGAACTCCAAATTAATTTTTTCAAAGTCTGCACTATGAAGTGAAGTTTTCTCGATTATCTTTGTAAGTTAGGCCAAACTTCAGGTAAAAATATTTTGAAGCTTTGCTTTCATAAGGCTACACTTCAGGCAAAAAAATTCTGAAGTTCAAACTTCATATATACACAATTGAAGCTTTACAACAGAATCTTTGCAGTATGAACTTAAGTTTGCCCTTGCACTATAAACTGAAGTTTGCTTAATTGCCTTTATAAGTTAGGCTAAACTTGAGGCAAAAATATCTAAAGTTTTGCTTTAATAAGGCTGCACTTCAGATAAAAAAAATTCTAAAGTTCAAACTTCAGAGTTCAGACATAAATTTTGCTACTTCAGGCCCATATATCTGAAGTTATCCGAAAAGTAGCTAGACTTGTAATTTTTTGTGCAAAGCGGGCATACGTTCAATGGTGACCCAAAAATTACGTATAGATGCAAATGCCTAGTTTTAAAATACAAACTATTTCGCACCAAAAATATTTTTGAGAAGAAAACATTTCGATTTTTACAATTTAGCCAAACAGTCTATAAGCAGTCTCTATAAACGTGTCATCACCATCTGTCTTCATGTACACGTCATCTCAAAATATCTTGTCGTACCAAAAACTCTCGCAATCCAGAATTTTCCAAACAAAATATCTAAACCCATGACTCGGACAAAACCAAAAATATCTCCTCACAAATATCAGACACCTGTATCATTAAAAACTGAATCTTTCCTTCCCGAATCTTCTTGAACCTTTATCACACTTCTACCTTCAGAAACCCAATAGATATTTCTGTCCTGTGGCTGCAGATTCTTTTTTATTAAAGTTCCATTGGTCCCACTTTATCACCGACTCTTAAATTTTACCTTTATAAATATTATCTTTAACACCCTATTCATGTCATAGTTTCTTGATTTGAGATTTACTTGATTTTTTTGCATGAAAAATAGTTGGTGAGGAAAATGGAGTTTTGTAAAGAAAGGTGGCCATCATATTATAGTGTTCTTGGTGTTAATGCAAACTCTTCTGACGAAGAAATTAAACGTGCTTATAGAAAGCTAGCTATGGTATGATAATTAAAAAAAGTTCTCTTTTTTTTTTGGGTTATAGTATTGTAATTATAAGAGTAGTTTTGGTTGCTAATTGAAATTGTGATTTTTGATTGCAGCAATGGCATCCTGATAAATGGACGATGACGCCATCATTATTAGGTGAAGCTAAGAGGAAATTTCAGCAAATTCAAGAAGCCTATTCAGGTAAAGTTGCTATCTTTCAATGGATTTTTAAGTTACATGCACTGTAAAATATTTTTATAATATCAGTGTAATTTGCTGGTTACTTGCCATTATTATTAGGTTATTAAATTTGTAACCTTTATCTAATTTTTATTTTTATTTTTATTTGGGAATAGTGTTGTCGGATCAGAAGAAAAGAATGATGTATGATGCAGGATTGTATGACCCTGAGGAAGATGAGGATGAGGTATGCTATATTTTGTTCTGTTTCTTGATTTTAGATTATGCAGAAAAAGAGAAGATCATCTGATATTTTTGTTTTTCCTTTTGTAGGGATTTGCTGATTTTCTACAAGAAATGGTATCTCTAATGGATAATGCAAGGAAAGAGGTATTGTCTTCATCTGCTTTACTTTCTTGTTTATGATTTTATTGTGATAGTGAGTACATGGTTTCTCTGTTCAATTGGTAACTTAAAGTTGTGTTTGAATGTATTAATTGAAAATATTACTCAAGATAAAGTTGCTCTAGCTCATTGAAGCATATGTAGTTAAGAACTTAAGATATTATCAATTTTTTGTTTGTCTTGGATGATGATCATATAGGTCATGAACGGGAGCCTTCGAGCAATGCTACAGTTGTTCCTTGGAGCAATGCTACAGTTGTCCTCTGCGTGACCTATAGGTCACGGGCTTGGGCTGTGGAAATAGTTACTAATGTTTGTATTAGGTTATCCCATTTACGTCCCATCTCTTGGATTGGGGCCTTCTCCATACCTTACGTAGGATGTCTTGTGTACTGGACTGACCTTGATGATCATATAGGCTATGAACGGGAGCCTTGGAGCAACGATACAGTTGTCTCTGTGTGATATATAGGTCATGGGTTCGCCTATATTAACTGGAGCCTTGGAGCAACGATACAGTTGTTTCTGTGTTACCTAAGGTCACGGGTTCGAGCCACGGAAACAGCCACCAATGCTTGTATTAGGTTATGCTGTTTTAGACATCCCAGGTGGTGCGGCTCTTCACGGACCTTGCGTGATACGTTGTCCGCGAACCCGTGGAAACAACCACTAATGTTTGCATTAGGTTATGCTGTCTTAGACACCCCAGGTGGTGCGGCTTTTTACGGACCTTGCGTGAACGCGGAATACGTTGTTCACCGGTTGCTTTTGGATGACGATCATTCGTAAAATGAGTAGCTGTGTTGTTATCTCTGATGTTACTTGTGCTTAATTAAAATGAATTGCGTTGCATTTGTTTGATGATTTAACATGTCACTTAAAAGACAACTACAAGTAATTGTCCATATATATATAACAATCAGTAACCTGAAACGTAAAGCGAGTGACCTGTTATAACATGCTACAACAGGTTAAATTACAGTGGTAGAGTGAGAAATTTTCATACAATAGATATTTTTCGACTAATTATTCTATTAAACCGGCTTCCACTTTGTTCTCATTGGCAAATGATGTTTCTTTTTCATTGCAAATTCTTGAAAACAGGAGAAAAGTTACAGTATGGAGGAGCTACAGGGCATGTTTTGGGAGATGGCACAAGGATTTGAGACTACTAATTGGTCTAACTTCTCTCAACAACAAGATTTCGAGTCCTCGCAATGGTTTTGTAGTCCTTTGGCTTATAATCACTCTAGAACTTCAGGGACAGCTCAGTTGGATACAAATTTTACAGACAGAAATCCATTCTTGGATATCTCAAACATGGAGATGCATGGAGCTAATCCTTTCTGTAGATAAAGCGATTTCAAGATAATTTTCAGCAACCAGAAATGCACGCGAGGATTTTTTGCTCTCAATGGTTTTGCATCTTAAGATGATGTTAGAATCACTTGAGTTTAGCAATGTGCAAAGGAGATCGGAGAATTTTGGCTTTGAATGAATCATATGTAGTTAGACGCGCACTAACACGGTCCTATTGTGTGAATAGTGTGTGGTTGACATTTCAGTCAAAAGCATAAGGCTATGGGTGAGAATAGAGATGTGACTTTGTATTGTTGCAGGCAAGAAACCAGAGTTGGGCATAGTTTGTAGATACTTGATGTTTTTGAGATGTACTATTTGTAGTGTTAATTTGGATGAGATTTCGGAGAAACTTATGCATGCCATAATCTTGATTTTGTTTAGGGGTCAGTTTTCTAGGGTGCATTAGATAAGTTAATAATATATTTTTTGGTAGGGTATATTAATTTTGTGTATTAATAATATATTGTTTGGTAAATATTTTAAACTCATGTATATTACTTATGCAAGTATTAGTTATGCTAACTAATGCATAGAAAATAATGTGATTAGCAATGCAATGGGTTTTAATGCATATATTAGCTTAGTTAAAGATAAAATTGTCCATCAAAATTTATGTTTTATTAAGATATTTTAGTTAGTAAATTAATATAAGTTTAAAATAATCTAATAGTGAAAAATAAAATTATATCCCTAGTAAATAAATAAATTTTTGACATATTTTTTTTATAAATAAATATTTAATTTTATTTTACAATATAGGTAGATAAATAAAATATTTTTTTTAAATCTTTTCATATAAAAATATTTTTTAACATACTTTTTTTTTAAAAAAGTTAGAGTGGATTAGTTTTGACGGTATTTTTGTAAATAAATATTTTTTTACGAAATTGTGTAATGTCAAAAATACATCAAATCAAATAATGGATAAGAAATATATTAGCATAACTAATACCAGCATAATTAAAGGGTCGTTTGGTTGGAATATTATTCATACCGGTATAAGTTATATTGTGATAAGTTATGTTGGAATTAGTTATGCTGGGATTGTTGTTTATTCATTGTTTGGTATGTTGTAGTTGTATTAAGATTAACAATTGCACAATTTTTAAGAAGGAGGTATAAGTTATACCGGTATTAATTACTCTACCTTTTATAAGGTATAAGTTATTCTAGTGTTAAAATTAATACCGGGATAACTTATATCTGGTTTGCTAACCAAATATCGGGAGCTTCAGTATACTTATCCTGGAACTTCAGTATAATATGCTGGAGTACAAGTATACTTATGCTGGAATTTCAATATAATATACTGATGAATTTTTTGAATTTTGAATAGTATTTTTGTTTAAATTTATCGTTGTAAATTTGGTTATTTTTTAATTTCTCCCTATCTTTAGTTCATAATGACTGTTCTTCGAGTGATGGGCCTGTTATTAGGATGTGAGCAGGCCCAGTAGTCCTTTACTGGTCCAACACTAATGCCCATATTAGGCCCATTCTAATAGTCCAATTTTCAGCATGCCGCCTAATTGACAAAATATCATTTATAGCCGGTTTTCACACTGGTCAATGAAAAATAGCCAGCGTTTATCAAGTCAATGAAAAATAGCCATTATTTTGTTGCAATAGGGACCGGTCCAGTATAATATACGGGAGTTCTAATGCATTTGTGTACGAACTCCAGCATATTATGCTGGACCGGTATACTTTGCTAACTCATGTAAAATTTGCGGGAGATTGGAGCAACAGTGCTCCAAACTCCAGTATATTATACTGGACAATTATACTTGCTGGAACTCCCGTAAAATTTACTGGAGTTCCAGCATAATTATGTTTGAACTCCCGTAAAATTTACTGGAGTTCAAGCATACTTATGCTGGAACCCCCGTAAAAATTTGCTGGCGTTTTTTCTGGATTTTGAACAGTATTTTCGCTTAGATTTAAAGTGGCTAAATTTCGATGACTTTTGAAACTTGGCTATTTCTCAATGACCAGTGGTAAATCTGGCTATTTTTTAATTTCTCCCCGCCTAATTTACCCCAAATTGTTGGGGGAAATGTACAAACAACAATTCTTAGGGTTGTATGTATTAGTTACCTATTTTGTTTCGATAATTTGAACGGAAAATTTTAATTTCAGGACAATCAAAGATATTTATATTTTTAAAAATTTGGCGAACTAATTTTTAAATAACAATTCTTTAATATGGCTATCTGATGTCATTTCTACCTATTTCTTTCTGTGATATGATTCAATATCGTTAAAATAGCACGGTACAGCCAGTGTTCGGACGGATTATTTAAAAATAGTCACCGTTTACGAAGTCAATAAAAAATAGCTACTATTTTGCTGCAATAGAGATCGGTCTCGCATAATTTACGGGAGTTCGGTGCATCTATGTACGAACTCCAAAATATTATGCTAGACCGATATACTTTGCTGACTCCTGTATAATATACGGGAGACTGGAGTACCGGTGCTCCAAAGTCCAGTATATTATACTGGACATTTATAATTGCTGGAACTCCAACATATTATACTTGCGTATTTTTCGGGTCTTGAAGAGTGTTTTCGCTCAGATTTATTTTTACATAAAAAGTGGTTAAATTTTGATTACTTTTAAAACTAGGCTATTTTTGAATGACCAATTGTAAATCTGGCTATTTTTAAATTTTTGTCGTCAATATCGCTCATAAATCTTAAACATTGAAGTAATAAGGTTTCATATATGATATAGGAAGGTAAAAATCCTTAAACATTCAATTCGTCTCCCTTTTTTCTTAGTTGGGCTCTAGTGTATTCTAGTTGACTGTATCGTTTTCAAAGTTGTGTACAAAAGTAACACGTTTCCTCTCTCTTAACATAATTCAGGAGAGATAAACAAAAGGTAAATTAAAATAAATGCCCAATATAGATGGTAAACTTGAGTTTATTCTTCTTTTCTTTTTTCTTTTCCTTGTTTACCTTAAGGTTTCCGAATACTTTCAAGGTAACATATATAAAAGCAATCTTTATTTTTTCACCCCCTCCCCCCTTCATTTTATAAGAATATTTATGATTGATTTCCTGATTCCAATCTTTTTATAAATAAGTAAAAAGGAGATTAAATATTAAATAATATTCGCTTTATATTACAAGAATTTTCTACTTTTGAGTAGGACTGGAGAAAAAGAAAGTTCCACATGCACCAAACAATATTATAAACTTCAGTTTGACTTCTAAATCCAAACTTTAAAAGCTTCAAGTCACCATATTATACCAAATTCAACTAACCAAAATACTCCAAATTTTATTGTTCATGTTCAATAATTAGGATATGGATTGCCACTTTTCCACACACATGATACTAGTCCAGAGTATTAAATACCAAAAAAGGATACAATTATTGAAAGCATCCATTCTTTTTAGATGTACAAAGTATGTTGATTTATAATTTAATCAAACAAAATAACAAGTTTTAAAAAATAAAGAATTAACATAAATAGCCGATCACTCAAGCAATTAAGCTAAAAATAACTGGAGGTTGTAAAAGATATGTATAATATATGCATAATCGTATATAATATATGTATATTAACTAAAAAAATTAAATAAAACATCAACCGACTACTTGTATAATAATACCTTAAAAACTACTAATCAACTCCAAAAGATTAAAAAATAGAAAAAGAGTCCAATGGTGGGGACAAAAAATGGACTATCCACATGCATTTGTAATTGCCTTCTAGATTAAGCCAATACACCATACATAAAAGAGACACCTCATAATCAACAACCCTTAAATTCCTTTCTCTTGCAATTTCCATGCATTCTCAAGAAGTGTAACAAACTCTCTCTCATTTCTCAAAAGACTTTCCTTTCCCTTTCCTTTCATTTTCATTTCTCACTTGATCTATTCTTGTCACCATACCTAACATAATATTCTTGTTACATACACTCATAAAAATCCATTCTTTCTTCTAAGAAAAAAAGAAGAAATTCACACTTCTATCAAGAACTCATAAGATATTAGTAACAAGCTTCTGAAAATGTTTCGGGTCGTGGTTTTTCTCTTATTTTTGGTTATTATACCAATAACCAATGGATTAAATCCAAGAAAACTTGATGAGGTAGATGAAAACAAGTGTGGAGGTTGTCCTTGTGACAAGCCTTGTGTTCCACCATCTCCACCACCACCTCCACCAGCTCTTCCACCACCATCACCACCGCCACCAAAGAAACCACCAAGTGCCTATTGCCCTCCTCCTCCTTCCGGTGGCGGCGGAAGTGGTGGTGGTGGCGGCGGCGGCGGTGGTGGTGCTTATGTTCCCGATACACCAAATTCACAATATATATACATGACTGGTCCACCAGGGAATTTATACCCTATTGACCATGATTTTGGTGGTGCAAAAAGGAGCTTTTCTAGGGGATTTTCACTTTTGATTGGTGGATTTTTATTGGGATTGCTTTGTTTTTGGTAAAATTCTGAATAGCAAGAGGACAGAATTAAATTCTATGAGTAAAAGGAGATGAATAAGAGGAAGAAGAAGAGATGAAACAGCAGATTTCAAAGACCAAAAATTTAGTGGCTACGAATATTCTAATTCTATAATTAATAGGTTGGTGATTAGCTGTTATATCTTGATATTCTTGTGTCTCATACTTGTAATAACCTTATGAATTTTCTTCCACTTTTTGTGAAATTAATTGTCAATCCTTTTCAAGAGAAATATTATCGTCTGCTCATACTTATCTTCTATTTTTCCCTTTATCTTCCCGTGTACCTTTTTTTGTTTTGTGTGAATATCATATCCTTATGGGAGAATTAAATAAAATAAAGAAAAAAGAGTTATGGGTTTCAATCAGAAGAGATAGTATAGTGGTATGGAGTTCTCAGTAGTTTTCGCTATATACGAAATCGGAAGAAAGGTTGGACTATAAAATTTTATTATACGTGATTTTATTTTTTATTTTTATAAAAAGTTGTTCTTACTGTCCAAACTCGTAACTTTCTGCTAACGGCAACTTTACAAGGCTTGATAATGTACAAAATTCATGAAAATTCCACGTTTTTTACGGTCATGCAATTTCCAAAGTGCACTGATTAGAAAAGTCTTTATTTTGGCTCTTTCTGGGGTCCACTATTTGGTTAGTTAGGCTGTCCTACGCAATTGTCATCGCGTAAAATCGTGGCAACGTCAGCTTCAAGATTTTGTGTTTTCTTTTCACAAATGAGGATGATGTCGGTCACTTATATGTTGCGCGGACTTTGGGGTTTATAAAAATTCGAAAAATCGAATTAAATCGAAAATCGAATCAAATCGATCAAAAAAATCGATACATTTTAGGTTTGTATTTTAAATTTTAAAAATCGATCAAATTTGATTTAATTTGGTTTTTAAAAAAATAATCGAAAAAATCGAACCAAATCGACTACAGAAGTAACTATTTAAATTTATTATTACACACACACACACATATATATATATATATATATATATATATATATATATATATAAAGTTTCTAAAATTTTATGGTACATATTAGTCGCTTGTATTTTGAGTCTAGTAATTTGCTATTATGATAATTTAATTATTTGTCTTTACATTCTAGTTTGATTCATAGTTTTCTTTTGCTATATAAAATAATTTAATTATTTCATGGTAAAAATAATTAATTTTTAATTGAGTACTTAAATTATTCATTACTATTTAATTCAATTATCATCAATATATCTTGGTAAATGATAGATTTCTCAAAGAGCAATTGGTTTGATAGTGTTACATTAAAAATGTAGTCGCTGGAATATGTGTTTGGTAGTGTATACCCCAGATTTAAGAAAAACTCGATAAATAATCAAAAAATCGAATTGATAAAAAATCGACTTCATTGGTTTGGTTTGGTTTCAATATTTTAAGAACCAACTTGCTTGGTCTAGTTTCTTTTTAGGGAAAAATCGATTCAAACCGAACCATAAACACCCCAACTCGGACTCTTAAAAATATTGCTTGGTTTATATCATCCTTTCCTCCATCTTTCTTTTTATTTATGGTTGGCTTCACGCAAATATATTTTTGCCCAAGGAGATTGGTGCCCTTTAAGGTATGCCCTTTCGGTGGGATGTTCCTTTATGGAGTATGTCTTTTTCGCTCAGTGCCTGCACTCTTCTCCATAAAATTTTCTGTCTTCGATTTCTCTTCACAACGCGGGTCGCGGGTCAAGACTTTCTCTCGACATCTTTCTTTCATTTAAGTCATTGAGCTCATCAAGTATACACCGTCTTTTAAAAATAATGGATTCTTTTAAGAATCTGCTACGGATATAATAATATTTTTAGAGTGTGAGCAATATAGTCAATCCTTATTTTACACACTTATATTATGTTATGAGTTATTATTTATTTTTGTATGTACATGTACCCGATCATCATTACGTCTTAAAGTTTAGACGAATGAGATGAAATAATTTACAATATTTTTTGTATGAATTCTAATCTTTTATGGCTTACACCCACTTTTATTAACTTTTAGATTACACCCTTGAGTTGTTAGTATTGATGAACATTCTTTCTCATTGCAGCAACATAAATGACACGTAGACTTCGCACTTGGTTCTTGATAAATAGCTAAATTAAGGGGAGGTGGTGAATTGGAGGAGAAAATAAATAACTAAGCAAGATAATGATCTTATTACAGTATGGACAGACCACTATCTATTGGTTTTGACACGTAATTAATTCGTTGATTTTGACAGGAAACGTTATTGGCGATTTTGTGTAAATTGCTAAATTCAACTATCTCAATTTCTAAAGCCTCTTTTTACTTTCCATTTTATCGTATTCAGAGTCGCCTTTATTAGGGAGCACATTACCTTTAATATGAGCTTTTCGATACAAATTCAAATTTAATCGGACCCTAATATAAATATCGGATACCGAATAAGAAACCAGAAAAAGTAACAAACTTCTTCTCATTTTTGACAATTTAATGATAAATTTTATCATGAAGGACTTAGCAAGAAATCAATTGCCTTAGTTTGTTTGGTTTTTCATGTTCTTAAATTCAGTTGATATAATTTGTGCTAGCGAGAAATATCAAATACTATTTAAAAAACTAGTCGAGATACGCATATTATCATTATGTAGGAGTAAAGGTGTTAATCGGGCGGGTTTGGACGGGCTGGACAAAAAAAACGTCAGCCCGTACGGGTTCGGGGCGGGTTGTTATCGGGCTGGGGTTAACGGGTTGGTGGCGGGCTGGGATTTTTCGGGTTTTATAGGGCCCGTACGGGTTCGGGGCGGGTTGTTATCGGGCTGGGGTTAACGGGTTGGTGGCGGGCTGGGATTTTTCGGGTTTTATAGGGCCCGTACGGGTTCGGGCTTAACGGGCTCGGGCGGGTCGGGCTATATATAATTTTTTTTTTAAATTAAGTTATATGAACGTTGGCAACGGTAAGATTTTAATAAAAAAATAAAAAAAATATATATATTATGGGTTAACGGGCTGAACCGGGTTGTAGCCCGTTAAGAACCCGTTAAGGGCTTAACGGGTTGTAGCGGGTTCGGCCACCGGTTTAAAAAAAATTAACGTTTGTAGCCCGTCCCCCGCCCAACCTGTCCCAACCCGCGTTTTTTGCTACAGTAACGGGCTGGACCGGGCTGACTCGAGTTGAACCGGGCTGTTAGAGGGTCAGCCCGGCCCGATTAACACCTCTATGTAGGAGACTCTTTTAAGTGGAATTTTTTGGAAAAGAAATGAAGAAGCTAGAAGGTTCTAAAAATTCTTTTACCATGAAGATTTTGATGTCAGAGTTTGTCACAATGAGAAGTACTAAGTGGAAAGATGAGATCAACCTTGGTTTTACAAACTTTAGGATCCACTTGTCCCATTAAATTCCAAGAAATAAAGGGTCCCAAAAGCTACAATAAACTTTTTGAAGTTTCAATATTAATTAGGTGGCTATCATTCATTCATCAATATTTAAAACTAGAGTTGAATTTGTCCATTTGCATGGCTATAGTTTTCCATTCCAGTGGCTTGCTATCCCATGTGCTGTTGTTGGTTGAGGTCTAAGTTATTTTTTGATTAATTATTTCGAAATTATTTATTTTGAGATTAATTATTTCACTTTTCTATGAGGATAAAAAATACTATAATATCAGAATAACTAATTACAAAATTAATAAATCCAAACCAAATATAAAACAAACTAATCTTAAATTTAATTTCGAGATTAATTATCCATTATCCATCCCTCGTACCAATCGAGTCCATAGATCTCATTATGAAAATGATTTTCTTTGGCGTAGAATCATTGGAAAATTATCAGTTTGAAAAATAAATTGATTATTAACAGGTGAATAGACAGCAGAACATGGATAACTACAAGTTTCGATATTATGATGTGAAATAAAGAGATATGTGTAACATGTGAATTGTGATATATCAATTTGTCAAACTACAAGTGTGGTTTCAATTTTGTGTTTTTTAGAGAAAATGAAAAAAAAAAATCTCTTAGAGTTAAGATAGATTTACAATAATTCTTTAATTATATTTTTAAACAGTTTAATTTTTTAAGTTCCTAAAAATCAAACACTAACTCTAGCTATTAGGTTTCACAGAACCTGACAACCTGTACCAAAAAAAAAATGTATAATAAATATAGCTTCCCAAAATAACCCACCATAAATAAAGGGGAAAAGGTAATGAAAGGATAAAAGATAGGGAATGAAAGTAAATTCTTGAAACTCCCATGAAATTATAATCTTCTTTATCTTATAGAATATTCTGTTTTCCTCTATTTTTCTATCTCTTTTTTTTTTTGGTTGGAAAGTTCCACTTTTTATTCAGTTTGTTGTTGTTACAAGAGGAAAAAAGGTTATAAGATATAATAATTCTGCCTTTAGGAGAATTTTCAAGTTTGTTGCATAAAGGCTAACACTTTATATGAGTTTGAATAAGTTGTTAGTTGTCTACAACATAACAACCATGATCATGAAAAAAAGTTTTGGGATGGTAATAGTTTTTTCATATTTCTATTTAATTACTTTTTATTTTCCTAATCATTCGGTATATAAAATTCGCCGACAAAATTAAGTTGGATTCGCACTGAAAACAATTTTTTTAATTTTATTCTCAGGCTCAAATTCCAAATTTTTAGTTAATCGTGACAATCTCGATCATCTCAGTAAACTCTTCATGTAATTAATTGCTTTATGAAATGTAGACCATAACAAAAAGTAGGGGTCCTCAACCTACCTTATTTTCTTTTTTTGGTTTTCCATTCGGTATTCGGTACCCATATTAGGGCCCGATTGAATTCGAATTCGCGTAAAAAAATTCCACGTTGGGTGCCTTTCAAAATGTACCAACTGATTTTACATTCATATAAACATTTGGAGAAAACACACAAAATGGTATACTTGCATTTTTAGTTTTTTTTTAGACCTTTAAATTAACATCAATAGCATTTTATGTTTAAAAAGAATTATCTATGCAACAAATTTCTAATTAATTATTTCACTAATTATATTCTTATTATGCATGTCTAGATTCTAAAACAAAAGAGATCAATAAAACCGTACAACAAGTTTGGACAACAAAACAATAAATCTAAAAAGAATAAATGAAAAACTCTTTTGATTAGGATATAAACCAAAGTACTTTGCTTCTCATAAAAAAAAATTAAGTTTCTTTTTCATTAATGCTCTTAATTAGTTACCAATTATTTTAAACCACCATCTCCCCTCTCCCAAAGGAAAAAAAAAAGGGAAAATACTATACTTGATATTTAACAACAACAACGACCCAGTAAAATTTCACTAAGTGAGATTTGAAGAAGATAGTGTGTACGTAGACCTTACATTTACCCCAATAAGACAGAGAGGCTGTTTCTGATAGACCCTCGGCCTATACTTACATATTTGTTATATCAATAAGTAAAAGTATAATTGGATAGGTTAGATGAATCATCCTAGTGAGTAGTGATAAGAGAATAAAACAGAGACTGAGAAGACAACTCACCAAACATTAAACCTTAGGCTTGTAATGTGCTTTATGCTAATTGGTAGTTAAGAACTTGATAAGTTAGAAAGTTTTGGACATACTTTGAGTTTATTCCTTTAAAGACTTTATGATTCTTTCTTTTTGCCCTTTTGACACATATGTCTCTATCATTTGTTATCTCTCTCAATCTTCAATGAAATCAATTATCAACCACTAGCCCTAAACCATCCATGTATATGATGAGATGTACAAAATTACTTATTATTCCTGTCTTCGTTTCAAATTTATGTGAACATGTTTAACTGGACATGAAATGTAAGAAAAAATAAAAATTTTTGAAATTTATTGTCCTAAACAAGTCAAAAAAGGGTCCAGAGTATTTGTGTGGTTGTAAAAGTTTCTCATTAAGGGTAGAATTGTAAGTTTTAGCTAAATTGTTACCAAATTTGGGAATAAATTATTCTTTTTGGAATGAACCAAAATGGAAATAGGTTCGCACAAGCTGTAACAGAGGGAGTATTAATAAGAGTGTTCGGGTTCTAGTTTTATGAATTATAAGAAATTTCTGATATGAAGGCTTTTTTATAAACTTTATTCGATGTAAATTTAAATTAATTTGATTATCAAATACTAAATTATTATACCACAATTTAAAAAATCTACTGGCCTGCCGTTCCAATTATATTTGCGTGTGGAATGGATGGTAGAAAATTTTTATTTACTGTTTTCCTCGTCCACCTAATTCGTTTATTGACAAGAGTACGGTTTAACTTATAATAACACTTTAAAAACAAAACAAAAAAATGCACAATCAGTGTCTTTAAGCCGTTGTAGTCGGTAAAAATATTTTATTTTTTATGTTATTAATCCAACTTCTAATGTGAAATTAAAATTACATGTAATAATTATTTTGCACGTCAAGTGTCTAGGAGTAAGCTCCAAATATATGTATTACATGATTATTATTTTTTTGTGTTTTTTTTTTTTGCCTTGTAATTAAAAAAATATAAGAGAAAACAACATTGAGTCCTTTATAGAGGACAGGGAGAATGTGAAAAGGAACAAGACTTTTAGGGCCTGATTTGACAATTCTTTGTGGATTTTCAAGATAAAAGGAAGCAACCAACGAGGAGTTACGATATTCAAAGGCAAATAAACAAGATCCAAGAAAAGTATTTCAAATCTCGAGCAGTTACTTTGAATTTTCACCTTAAAGTTATGACTAGTACTCCCTTTGTCTGATTATGTATCGTATTTTTTTTTTAGACGCTTATTAAAAGATATTTATTAATAAAAGGATTGGACTATTTTATTCTTATTTATGTCTTAAACTATAATCTCTTTTCATCGAATATTTATTCTGTTTATGTGTTATTTATATTTTCAAGAACAATTATTACTAAGGGTAAAACAAAAAATATATATATCAATTTTGTCTTGAATTTCTAAAATGACAAATAATTTGAGACAACTATTTTTAGCAACCGCGAATGTTAATATGAGACAGAGGGACTATTAGTTATCTGTCACGACCCAGATTTCCCACCCTTGGGGGGCGTGATGACACCTACTATTAGGAGTTAGGCCAACCAAACTTAATTACTTTTCATTAAACACATGTTCTTCTTTTTTTAGATAATTAACAAGACTAATAAAAGCAACGGAATTAAAATCAAAAGCGGAAGTCTCTAATTTAGATAACTGAATAAACTACGAAATTCCAACATGTATCTCTACCCAAAAACTGGAGTCACATACTCACGAACATCTAAGAAGCACTAAAAACAAAGTCTGAAAGAAACATAAATCTGTTTATTTGGATTACAATGAGATGACAGTCTAATGTAAGGATAGAGGAGACGTAAGGCCTGCGGAAGCCTGCAAGACTACCTCGGTGTCTCGATGGACTGAAGGCCTGCTCCCGTACTAAAACTGTTGCTGCTCGAAACTTGGACCTGTGCGAATAGCACAGAGTGTAGCATCAGCACAACCGACCCCATGTGCTGGTAAGTGTCTAGCCTAACCCCGGCGAATTAGTGACGAGGCTAGACTGAACTACCATATAAACCTGTTCGATTATATACATATACAGCGGAATCGAAAATACATGATAAATAAACAATATGGGAGGGGGAGCATGTTGTAGGGAGATAACAATATGAATAGTAAATCCAGAATAACAATCTAAGGACAGCTTGAAATCTACAGCGGACAAGAATCAAATACCCAAATAAATACATTTGTATCAATAATTGTTGCGGCGCGCGACCTGATCCCAATATATATAGCAACACTGTTGCGGCGTGCAACCCAATCCATATATACCGTTGTTGCAGCGCGCAACCCGATCCATATCATTTAGCATTGTTGCGGCGCACAACCCGATCCATATCATTTAGCATTGTTGCGGCGTGCAACCCGATCCACAAGTATCATTCGATGCACGACAACACCCTTTGTGCTTTAACACTCTTCCTCACCCAATCAACAATCACAAGCAAGGGCAAGGGAAATAATAAAACAAGAATGGAAGCCCCGGCAAAGGTAAACAAACAAACAAATAAAAACCCGGTGAGGGTACTACTTCTATAACCACAACGTCCCGTCAAGGGAATAAATCATTAACTCTTATTTTTCTTTCGTTTTCGTCTCATGGTTCACATTATCACTTGAGCCAAGCTCCAAGGAGTTACTTATCTCATATACCTTCACAATTTATATTTTTAAACCGAGCTAGTGCTCCACGAAATTTCAAGATCACAATTTCTATCACAAGGCCTTTACAACATATAGAAATCATCAATTAAGTATGGAAGGAATAACAACAACCAACTATCCGCAAATAAGGACTAACGGTCAAGCTAGACACCAATGTATATATACTCGTCACCATCCCTATACATCGTACTCGATCAATTAGCAAGTAACAACCAAGACTCAACTCTTATTCCCTCAAGTTAGGGATAAACCAAACACTTACCTCGTTGCCTTGAATTCCACTCAAGCCTCAACTATCGCTTTACCCCGCGATTCCATCTCCAATCCGCTCGAATCTAGTCACAAATTGCTCAATTACTTTAATAAACACTAAATAAATCAATTTGAATGCAAAAAAAATAAATTTCTCAAGTTTTTTCCAAAAATTCCAAAATTGCCTCTGGACCCACGTGGTCAAAACCCGAGGTTCGAATCAAAACCCGGTTATCCATTCCCCCACGAACTCAAATATGTAATTTGTTTTAAAATCGGACCTCAAATTGAGGTCCAAATCCCCAATTTTTAGAAAACTTAGGTTCTACCCAAAACTCTCAATTTCACCCATGAAAATCATTGATTTTAAGTGGAAAACATGTCACATGATGTTAGTGATTGAAGGAATTAAGTAAAAATCGACTTACAATTGATTTGGAATGAAACTTGTTGTTGAAAAATCGTCTAAGGAGTTTGGGTTTTGAAAGAATGGTGAAAAATGGCTAAAATTCGACTAAGTATAAAAATTGTTGGGCTGCAGATATGGGAATTGCGAAGTTGGGTTTGCAATTGCAAACCCTGCATGCTTGGGAAATGCGACATTTCTGTTCGCATTTGCGAACTCAGGCCTACCAGGGGACCTTCGCATTTGCGAATTGGGTCTCGCATTTGCGAACCATTGACCATCGCATTTGCGGAGTTTGGCTTTGCATTTGCGAACCTTGGTCGGCCTAGGCTGGTTTCGCATTTGCGAACCAGCCTTCGCATTTGCGATAGCTAGAACTTCGCATTTGCGAACGCTGGCTTCGCGTTTGCGAAGCCTGCAGATCAGCTGATACCAGATTTTCCAAAAATGCAAAAATGCAATCCAACACCTATCCAAAACTCACCCGAGCCCTCGGGGCGCCAAATCAAACATGCACACAACCTCAATAACATCATATGGACTTATGCGCGCGATTAAATCACTAAAATAATATCAAAAACAACGAATCAAACCTCAAAATCTCAAGTTTTCCTCAAATTTCATAAACTTTAAAATTTAGAGTTTTAATTCCGAACCGCGTCAAACGACGTCCGATTTTAATTAAACTTTACAAAAAGCGCTTAAACCATATATAAGACTTGTACCGGGCGCCGGAACTAAAATACGCGCCCGACACCACAGTCTTTTAACTAAATTTCATTTCTAATTTCTTTAATCATTTCAGAAAAATAATTTCAAAGAAATATTGATTTCTCGGGCTTGGGACCTCGAAATTCGATTTCGAGCATATGCCCGAGTCCATATTTTTCTACGGACCTTTCGGGATCGTCTAATCACGGGTCCGGGTCCTTTTACCTAAAATATTGGCTGAAGTCAAATTTATTCATATTAATATCAAAATTTAGCATTTTTTACACAGAATTCATATTTAAGCTTTTCGGCTACGCGCCCAAACTATGCACGCAAATCGAGGCAACTCCAAATGAGGTCTTCGAGGCCTCGAAGCACAGAAAGAGTAAGGAAATAAGTTATGACCCTTTGGGTCGTCACATTCTCCACCTCTAAAATAACCATTCGTCCTCGAACGGACAAAAGAAAGAAGTACCCGAGTCGGGGAAAAGGTGGGGATAACGGCTCCGCATATCAGATCGAACTCCCAGGTCGATGCCTCAGGAGGCTGACCTCTCCACTGAACACGAATCGAAGGAAAACTCTTGGATCTCAACTGACGAACCTGCCGGTCTAGAATAGCTACCGGCTCTTCCTCGTAAGACAAGTCCTTGTCCAACTGGGCAGTGCTGAAATCTAACACGTGGGCTGGATCTCCGTGATACCTCCGAAGCATAGATACATGAAAAAGTGGATGCACGGCTGATAAGCTAGGTGGCAATGCAAGTCTATAAGTCACTCCTCACACTCGATCAAGAATCTCAAACGGACCAATGAATCTAGGGCTAAGCTTGCCCTTCTTACCAAATCTCATCACGCCCTTCATAGGCCACACTCAGAGCAATACTCGCTCACCAACCATGAAATTTACATCTCGAACCTTACGATCTGCATAGCTCTTTTGCCTGGACTAAGCCGAACGAAGCCTATCCTGAATGATCTTAACCTTGTTTAGGGCCTCCTGAACCAAATCTGTACCTATCAACCGAGCCTCTCCCGACTCAAACCATCCAACTGGGGACCGACACCGCCTACCATATAAGGCCTCATAAGGAGCCAACTGGATGCTCGATTGGTAGCTGTTGTTGTAGTCAAACTCCACAAAAGGCAAAAACTAATCCCATGAACCTCCAAAGTCAATAACACAAGCCCGAAGCATATCCTCCAAAAATCAGAATAGTCCGCTCGGACTGACCGTCTATCTGGGGATGAAATAATGTGCTCAACTCGACCCGTGTGCCCAACTATCGCTGAACTGCTCTCCAAAAACGCGAGGTAAACTGCGTACCCCGGTCTGAAATGATAAATGTCGGCACACCATGAAGGCGAACAATCTCCCAGATATAAATCTCAGCTAATCTCTCAGATGAATAGGAGACTGCCACAGGAATGAAATGTGCTGACTTGGTCAGCCTATCCATAATGACCCAAACTACATCGAACTTCTTCCGAGTCAACGGAAGTCCGGTAACGAAGTCCATAGTGATCCTCTCCCACTTCCACTCGGGAAGCTCAATCCTCTAAAACAAACCACCAGGCCTCTGATGCTCGTACTTAACCTACTGACAATTCAAACAACGAGCCACATATGCTACAATATCCTTCTTCATTCTACGCTACCAATAATGCTGCCGCAAATCCTGATACCTCTTTGTAGTGCCTGGATGAATAGAGTACCGGGAACTATGGGCCTACTCTAAAATCAACTCTCGAAGTCCATCTACATTGGGCACACAAACGCGCCCCTGTAGCCTCAAAACTCCATCCGCATCTAAAGTAACATGCCTAGCGCCTCCGCACTGCACCGTGTCTCTAAGGACACATAAATGGGGGTCATCAAACTACCGATCACGGATACGCTCCAATACTGAAAAACGAGCGACCGTGCAAGCCAACACACGATTGGGCTCAGAAACATCCAGTCTCACGAATTGATTGGCTAAGGCCTGAACATCCAAAGCAAGCGGCCTCTGACTAACTGGAATATAAGCAAGACTGCCCATACTGGCTGATTTTCTACTCAAAGCATCGTCCACCACATTGGCCTTCCCCGGATGATATAAAATGGTGACACCATAGTCCTTCAACAACTCCAACCACCTTCTCTGCCTCAAATTCAATTCCTTTTGCTTGAACAAGTACTGAAGACTCTTCTGGTCAGTGAACACCTCACATGTCACGCCATACAAATAGTGCCTCCAAATCTTCAAGGCGTGAACAATAGCTGCCAACTTTAAATCATGCACTGGATTGTTCTTCTCATGAATCTTCAACTGCCTCGAAGCATAGGCAATAACCTTGCCTCCCTGCATCAACACTACACCAAGCCCAATACGGGAGGCATCACAATAGACTGTATAAGGCCCTGACCTTGTGGGAAAAACCAACACCGATGCAGTAGTCAGAGCTATCTCGAGCTTCTGAAAGCTTGCCTCACACTCGTCCGACCATCTGAACCGGGCACCCTTCTGGGTCAACCTGGTCATCGGGGCTACAATAGATGAAAACCCATCCACAAATCGACGGTAGCAGCCTGCCAATCCCACGAAACTCTGAATATTTGTAGTTGATGCCGGTCTAGGCCAGTTCTTGACTGCCTCAATCTTCTTCAGGTCCACCTGAATACCCTATGCTGATACAACGTGACCCAGAAATGCTACTGAAATCAGCCAGAACTCGCACTTGGAGAACTTGGCATATAACTGACTATCCCTCAGAGTCTGAAGAACCACTTTAAGGTGCTGCTCGTGCTCCTCCTGGCTACGGGAGTACACCAGAATATCATCAATAAAGACTATCACGAACATGTCCAAATATGGCCTGAACACTCGGTTCATCAACTCCATAAATGTTGCTGGGGCATTGGTCAACCCAAATAACATGACCAAGAACTTATAATGCCCATACCGAGTGCGGAAAGCTGTCTTAGGGACATCGAATGCCATAATCCTAAACTGATGGTAGCCAGATCTCAAGTCAATCTTGAAGAATACCCTGGCACCCTGAAGCTGGTTGAACAAATCATTAATCCTCGACAGTGGATACTTGTTCTTAATCGTTACTTTGTTCAATTGCCGGTAATCTATGCACATCCTCATCGATCCGTCCTTCTTCTTGACAAATAACACTGGCGCGCCCCAAGGTGAAACACTGGATCTAATGAAACCCTTCTCTAGCAAATCCTGCAACTGGTCCTTTAACTCCTTCATCTCCGGCCGGGCCATAAGATATGGCGGGATAGAAATGGGCTGGGTGTCCGGAGCCAAATCAATACAGAAATCAATGTCCGTGTTGATTGACATACCCAGCAGGTTTAAAGGGAAAACATCTGGAAACTCTACGACCATAGGCACAGAATCTATAGGAGGGACCTCAGCACTGGAATCACGAACATAGGCCAAATAGGCCAGACACCCCTTCTCGACCATGCGTCGAGCCTTCACGTACGAAAAGACCCCGCGGGTAGAATAACCTGGAGTGCCCTTTCACTCTAAACGAGGCATATCTGGCAACGCTAAGGTCACAATCTTGGCATGGCAGTCCAAGATAGCGTGATAGGGTGATAACCAATCCATACCCGGGATGATATCGAAGTCAACCATATCTAAGAGCAAAAAGTCTACACGGGTCTCAAGACCCCCAATCACTACAACACACAAATGATGGACTCGGTTGACCACGATAGAGTCACCCACCAGTGTGAACACATATACAGGAATACCAAAAGCATCACTAGGCATGACCAAGCATGGTGCGAAATATGATGAAACATATGAATACGTAAACCCTGGATAAAATAGTACTGAAGCACCTCGATCACAAACTAGAACCATACCTGTGATGACTGCATCTAAAGCCTCAGTCTCGGGGCTGGCTTAAAGAGCATAACAACGGGGCTGGGCCCCACTACCCTGAGCTGTATCCCAAGGTCGATCTATTGCTGGCTGACCTCCGCCCCTGGCGGTCTGAGCTCTACCTTTATGGCCTCTACCTCTACCTCTAGCTGGCTGTGGGGCACCTGGTGCCTAAATTATAGGACGGGGACCCTGCTGCTGCGACTGAGTACCCCTCAATCTCGGGCAAGCCCTCCTAATGTGACCACACTCACCACACTCATAACATCCCTCAGAATGATGTGGCTGGCCCAGGTGGCTTGAATGACCTCCACGAAAACTCTGAAGTAGTGGTGCGCTGATAGGAGTCGGCGGTGCACTAAATGACTGCCGATCAGAATAGTGTGCCTGAGAACCACGACCACCTGATGTACTGTGAGAAACCTGAAGGGCCAACCGAAAGGGCCTAGGAGGATGGCCTCTACCATATGAATCTCTACCTCCAGACGAGGTACCACTGAATCTGCTAGAGTGACGGGCTCTTTTGTCTCCCCCGTGACCACCTCCCTGTGACAGAACCCTCTCAACTCTGTGGGTCACATTGGCCGCCTCCTGAAAGATGATCTTACTACCAGTCTCCCTAGCCATCTGGAGACGAATGAGTTGAATCAAACCATCAATAAATCTCCTCACCCTCTCTCTCTCAGTGGGAAGTATGACAAGAGCATGGCGAGCTAGATCAATGAACCTGGTCTCATACTGAGTGACCGTCATAGAACCCTGTTGGAGGCGCTCAAATTGCCTCCGATAAGCATCCCTCTGAGTAACGGGGAGAAACTTCTCCAGGAATAACTCTGAAAAGTGATCCCAAGTCAAAGACGGCGACCCTGCTGGTCTAGCTAAACAGAAATCCCTCCACCAAGTCTTGGCGGATCCAGATAAGCGAAATGTAGCAAAATCAACTCCATTGGACTCAGCAATGCCCATGTTTTGAAGAACCTCGTGGCAGCTATATAAGAAATCATGGGGGTCCTCAGAAGAAGCACCGGTTAATGTAGTAGTGAAGAGCTTGGTGAACCTGTCCAGCCTCCACAAATCATCTACGGACATAGTCGTGCCATCGCCGGTCTGAGCAACTACACCGGGCTAAACTGCTATAACTGGCTGAACCACTAGAACCTGACCCTGGGAGCTACTTGCTCCAGAGTAGGTGCAGCAGGAGTCTAGGCTCCTCCTCCAGCCTAAGAAGTGGCTGGTGCTACAGGAAGCAATCCTGCTTAGGTGACACTCTCCATGAGGCCAACCAATCAGACTAAAGCGTCCTGAAGAACTGGGGTAGCAATAAACCCCTCTGGGACCTGATCTGGGCCCACCGAAACTGCGGCGGCTGGGACCGGAACCTACTCGTCAAAGTCAACCTGAGGCTCCGCCACTGGTGCTGCTGCTCGGGGCTGAGCTCTGCCCCTACCTCGGCCTCTAGAACGACCTCGTCCTCTGCCCCTAACGGGAGCTGCCTGGGGCTCAGACTGCTGATCAGTAGATAAGGAAGCACGTGTTCTCTCCATCTGCGAAAGAATAGAGTAGAAATTAGATTAGCATTGAGAAACATAATCGCACGACAAGAAAGAACAAATGTCAAACTTTTCCTAACTCTGTAGCCTCTGGGGATAAATACAGATGTCTCCGTACCGATCCCTCAGACTCTACCAATTTTGTCAGTGAGTTGTGAGACCTATGTAACCTAGTGCTATAATACCAACTTGTCACGGCCCGGATTTCCCACCCTCGGGGGTTGTGATGGCGCCTACTATTAGGAGCTAGGCCATCCAAACTTAATTACTTTTCATTAAACAAATGTTCTTTTTTTTTGACAATTTACAGTATTAAAATAAAAGCAACGGAATTAAAATCATAAGCAGAAGTCTCAAATTTAGATAGCTGAATAAAATACGGAATTTCAACATGTATCTCTACCCAAAAACTGGAGTCACATACTCACGAACATCTAAGAAGTACTAAATACAAAGTCTGATAGAAACATAAATCTGTTTATCTCGAGTACAATGAGATGACAGTCTAATGTAAGGATAGAGGAGACGTCGGGCCTGCGGACGCCTGTAAAGCTACCTCGGTGTCTCGATGGACTGAAGGCCTTCTCCCGTACTAAAAGTGCTACTGCTGCTGCTCGAAACCTGGACCTGTGCAAATAGCACAAAGTGTAGCATCAGCACAACCGATCCCATGTACTGGTAAGTGTCTAGCCTAACCCCGGTGAATTAGTGACAAGGATAGACTGGACTACTATATAAACCTGTTCAATTATATACATATACAGCGAAATCGAAAATACAAGACAAGTAAACAATATGGGAGGGGGAGCATGCTGTGGGGAGATAACAATATGAATAGTAAATCCAGAATAACAATATAAGGACAACTTGAAATCTACAACGGACAAGAATCAAATACCCAAATATGTACATTTGTATCAATAATTATTGCTGTGCACAACCCGATCCCAATATATATAGCAACACTGTTGCGGCGTGCAATCCGATCCTTATATACCATTGTCGCGGTGTGTAACTCAATCCATATCATTTAGCATTATCGCGGCGTGCAACCCGATCCTTATCATTTAGCATTGTTGCGGCGCGCAACCCGATCCACAAGTATCATTCGATGCATGGCAGCACCCTTCGTGCTTTAACACTCTTCCTCACCCAGTCAACAATCACAAGAAAGGGCAAGGGAAATAATAAAACAAGAACGAAAGCCCCGGCAAGGGTACACAAACAAACAAACAAAAACCCGGCGAGGGTACTATTTCTATAACCACAACGTCCCGGCAAGGGAATAAATCATTAACTCTTATCTTTCTTTCGTTTTCGTCTCATAGTTCACATTATCACTTGATCCAAGATACAAGGAGTTACTTATCTCATATACCTTCACAATTTATATTTCTAATTCGAGCCAATGCTCCACGAAATTCCAAGATCACAATTTCTATCACAAGTCCTTCACAACATATAGAAATCATCAATTAAACATGGAAGGCATAACAACAACCAACTATCCGTAAATAAGGACTCGCGGTCATGCTAGACACTAATGTATAGATACTCGTCACCATGCCTATACATCATACTCGATCAATTAGCAAGTAGCAACCAAGACTCAACTCATATTCCCTCAAGCTAGGGTTAAACCAAACACTTACCTCGTTGCCTTGAATTCCACTCAAGCCTCAACTATTGCCTTACCCCGCGATTCCACCTCCAATCCGCTCGAATCTAGTCACAAATTGCTCAATTACTTTAATAAACACTAAATGAATCAATTTGAATGTATACAAATGAATTTCCCAAGTTTTTCCAAAAAATTCCAAAACTGACCCCGGACCCACGAGGTCAAAACCCGAGGTTCGAACCAAAACCCGGTTACCCATTCTCCCACGAACTCAAATAAGTAATTTGTTTTAAAATCGAACCTCAAATTGAGGTCCAAATCCCCAATTTTTAGAAAACCTAGGTTCTACCCAAAAATCCAAATTTCACCTATGAAAATCATTGATTTTAAGTGAAAAACATGTCATATGATGTTAATGATTGAAGGAATTTAATAAAAAACGACTTACAATTGATTTGGAATGAAACTTGTTCTTGAAAAGTCGCCTAAGGAGTTTGGGTTTTGAAAGAATGGTGAAAAATGGCTAAAATTCAACTAAGTATAAAAATTGCTGAGCTGTAGATATGGGAATTGCGAAGTTGGGTTCGCAATTGCGAACCGTACATGCTTGGGAAATGCGTCATTTCTGTTTGCATTTGTGAACTCAGGCATACCAGGGGACCTTCGCATTTGCAAATTGGGTCTCGCATTTGTGAACCATTGACCATCGCATTTGCGGAGCTTGGCTTCGCATTTGCGAACCTTGGCCGGCCTAGGCTAGTTTCGCATTTGCGAACCAGCCTTCGCTTTTGCGATAGCTGGAACTTCGCATTTGCGAATGCTGGCTTCACATTTGCCAAGCCTGCAGATCAGCTGATACCAGATTTTCCAAAAATGCAGAAATGCAATCCGACACCCATCCAAAATTCACCCGAGCCCTCGAGGCGCCTAACCAAACATGAACACAACCTCAATAACATCCTACGGACTTACTCGCGTGATCAAATCGCCAAAATAACATCAAAAACTACGAATCAAACCTCAAAATCTCAGGTTTTCCTCAAATTTCATAAACTTTCAAATTTAGAGTTTTAATTACGAACCGTGTCAAACGACGTCCGATTTTAACCAAACTTTACAAAAAGCGCTTAAACCATATATAAGACTTGTACCTGGTGCCCGAACCAAAATACGGGCCCGATACCACAGTTTTTTTACCAAATTTCATTTTCAATTTCTTTAATCATTTTAAAAAAATAATTTCACATAAAAATTCATTTCTCGGGCTTGGGACCCCGGAATTCGATTCCGTACATATGCCCTAGTCCCATATTTTTCTACGAAACTTTCGGGACCGTCAAATCAAGGGTCCGGGTACCCAAAATATTGATCGGGGTCACGATTCCCTCAATACAGCTTAACTCCGTCAAGCCTGTACGAGTAGTGAAGAAGTATGACGTAGACAAGAATCAACCTCTTCCCGGTGAGGTTTTGATGTATCGCAGAATCCGAAAAGCAGCTTCTAAGTGAGATGATCTCGGCTTGTCCATATAAAAATCGGCTGATCACTCCCTCCTATGTTGTAAGTGTAAGCAATGTCTGGGCGATAATTAGTCAGGTAGAAAATTTTTATTCATATTAATATCAAATTTTAGCATTTTTCACACAAAATTCATATTTAAGCTTTCCGGCTATGCGCCCGCACTGCGCCCGCAAATCGAGGCAACCCCAAATGAGGTCTTCGAGGCCTCGAAAGCACAGAAAGTGTAAGGAAATAAGTGATGACCCTTTGGATCGTCACTTTATCATAATGGAATATAATCAGTGAAAGAGATAGGATTTTTATCAAAGAAATTTAAAAATTAAAATTAAAAAGTAGTACTCGAAGAACTAATCAAGTGAATTCAACCTCTAATGTATATGTATTAAAAATAATAATTTTATATATATAATGTTGTGACGACCCGGCCCGTTGTCACGTGAGTTACCGCCCCGTTTCTCCCATATTATATTTTTATATGTTTCAATATCAGTATTTGAGTTGATTGGATAGAATTGAATTGGTTTTAGTTGGAAATGAGGCACATAGTCTCTTTGAAGGAAACTTATTTTGAAAAAGTCAATCGGAAGTTGACTATATAGTTAGAAGGCTCGAATGTAAATTCCGGTGATTTGGTTAGCTTCGGAGGATGATTTGTGACTTAGGAGTGCGATCGGAATTTAATTTGGGGGTTGGCTTGAATTGGCGAAGT
Organism: Nicotiana glauca; assembly: GCA_026770625.1. NCBI lineage: Eukaryota > Viridiplantae > Streptophyta > Magnoliopsida > Solanales > Solanaceae > Nicotiana > Nicotiana glauca. The sequence goes on from MU705808.1 coordinate 85,056, forward strand.
TTGAATTTTGGCGGATTTCGGTTGATAGGTGAGATTTTGATCCGAGGATCGGAATGGAATTCTGAGAGTTGCAGTAGCTTCGTTAGGTGATTTTGGATATGTCTGCAAATTTTCAGGTCATTCAGACATCGTTTGGTTGGATTTTTGATCGAATGTGCAATTCAGAAGTTTTTAAGAAACTTAGGCTTTGATTTGATGAAAATTGAGGATTTTGATGTTAACGATGGAGTTTTGATAATTCGAGCAAGTTTGAATAAGGGAATAGATCGTATATGTGCTGTTGGTTGAGGTCCCGGGGGCCTCGGGGTGAATTCGGGTGGTTGAACGAGAGAATTTGAAGTTGGAAATTTTGCTGGTTTTATTGCAGCAGGTATTTCCGCATCTGCAGAAGGGAGGCCGCAGATGCGGCTTCGCAGAAGCGGAAGAAGCTCCGCAGGTGCGAAAGGTGAGGGTTCAGCAGTTTTCGCATAAGCGAAAGTCTTGACCATAGGAGCGGTATCGCGAGTGCGAGTTTTGGACCGCAGAAGCAGTCATGCCCTTTAAGCGAAAGTCCGCAGAAGCGAAAAGAGACCGCAGGAGCGGTAACCGTAGAAGCGGTTGTGTGGCCGTAGAAGCGGATAGTTGACTTAAGTGAAAGGTACGCAAAAGCGGACGTTGACCGCATAAGCGAAAGTCGCAAAAGCGGTATTGGATCCGCAGAAGCGAAAATCGACCTGGGCAGAAGGGTTTTAATTGATATTTCATCCGCGAACCTATGTTATTTTCCTCCATTATTGAGCGATTTTGGAGCTTGGGAGAGCTATTTGAAGAGGTATTCAAAGAGGATTGATTGGAGGTAAGTTCCTTAGCCTAAATACACGAGATTATGTTAGATTTAACATGGAAATTGGTTGAAATTCACCAAAAAAGGGTAAAACTAGGGCTTGAATTTTTGACAATTTCAAATTGGAATTTGATAGGCCATTTGAGCTCGGATTTGGGAGTTCTTGGTATATATGGACTCGTGGAGAGATGAGGAATCCGGTAATATAAGTTATGTAATTTTTTGAGAAGCTGGCCCGGGGCTCGGGTTTTGCTAGTTTCGAGATTTTTGCTATATTTCGATTGTTTTCGATTGGGTATTGTCCCATTGGTATATTGTGATGTATTCGCTCTGTTGTTGGTTAGATTCGACGCGCGTGGAGGCTAATTTGAGGGGCAAAGGCGTCGCGAGCGAGGAATTTCACCGGTTCAAGGTGAGTAATACTTGTGAATGATATCCTGAGGGTTTGAAACCCTGGATTTGCACATCATAGTGTTGTATTATGGTGACTTGCATGCCAGGTATGAGTGTGGGGTAGAGCACCATTGGGGATTGTGACTTGGTCCGTCCCGCTTGTGGATTTTATGGCGTAATTGACTGAAACTTACTTGATGCTATCTTGAATTGGACTGATTGCCATGTTTTTTTGGGCTTAGTGCCTGTTATTTGAACCCTGTAGGGGTTATTATCACGGTTTTTATGACACTTAGCATATTAAATGATTTCAGTCCTGAGTGAAACACTGTGTTCGCAATGCACAGTCATATTGCTAAAGTTTAAAGGCTCAGATTGCATTTTTCTGATATTTTAATTTAAAAAGCTATTACTTGACATTTCCCGAGTGGCTCATTTGCATGTTCTGGACAGAGATATGGATCGGGCTGCACGCCGCATCAGTATATACAAATACATGCATGAATCGGACTGCACGCCATAGTAGTATATTATATGGATCGGGCTACGCGCCATAGCGATTATTATATATTGATATTGAGGCCGAGAGCCTATTTTATGCCAATACCTGGCTGATATTGCGCTTGGGCTGTAGGAGCCCCTCCGGAGTCTGTACACACCCCCAGTGAGCGCCGTCGACGTTAAATAAGTGGAGCGGGCTGCACGCCGCAGCGGGTACTAGAGTGTACCGTCATATGCATTGCATTGCATTCATACATTTGTGCACTATTTGTTGTTGTGTTATTTCTTGAGATATTTATTTGTTGTTCTGATATTGTCTGATCACTTTCAAAGTGGATAAATTTGAGACAGTGGTAACAGTGACACTGTATGATGTAAATGGGTCAGGTAACAGTGGCTGACCAGAGATAAGAATATTGCCTGAAGGGCGAGTTATGAGCTCAGTTATGCATACTTGCTTGTGCCCGAGAGGCTGACTTTTGTGCTGACTTGCACTACCTGTCCTTCATTTACTTGCTTAAATTGTTGGAAAAATGATATTTTCAAAAGAGATTTTTAACTGAGCTTGAGATTTTCTAAAGGATTTTCACAGCGTTTTTTTTCTCAAAGGGTTGTACTGTCTTTTATAGCATTTTGGAGTGCTCATACGTGTTTTCTTATCGCTCAGATATTATTCGCTCTTATTATCACTGAGTTGAAAGTACTCACTTTACTCCCTACACCTCGCGTGCAGTTGCAGGTATTGTTCACCCGGTAGCGGGTTAGTAGCGGATTGAAGGTATTATTATCGTAGCTAAGCAAGGTGACCGCTGGTGTTCGCGGCACCGAGTTTCTTCTTCTTCTTGATTTCCAGATTTTATTCTATGTATTATAGATTTTGAAATTGTAATAAAGATCGTCCTAGATGCTCGTGACTTGTGACACCCCGGTCAGGTTGTGTGGGGTTGTAGTCCTGATTATTATTGCTGTATCACTTTACTCATTTATGTTTAAATAATTTTAAAAAAGAAGTGAATCGGGTTAGTTGGCTGGCCTTGTCTTCACGAGAGGCGCCATCACGACCAGTGCGGGTATGGAGATTGGGTCGTGACAAATGTAAATTTGGACGAACAAAGTTCAAATAAACCCCTTCTTTCCCTAGCTCTACCTTTAACAAGAATTTCATTTTTTGAGAAGTTTCCGGTTTTGACTATGTCCCCTCCCTAGCTTGTTGTTTTCTTCCTTTACAAAATGGTCGGGTCGGCAATATTGTTTTATGTTAAGAATAAAGGTGATTAATTTAAAGAGTACCGTATGATATATTTGTTAGGACATGCGAAGCGGAAGCAAGAACGCAATTCATGCATCAAATACATGTAAACTAGATAACACAATAATAACGAGATTGAAAGCACTAACCTCTTAAAATAGTTGCACAAATCTTCCAAACAACAAGAATCTAGAGCTGCAGTCGCCTGGTAAAACCTTTGGACGATTTTGTTTTTCGGTGGGCAAGAACAATACAACTAAAAGGTGAGTTATTAGGTGAAACTAGTCTTCCTTTAATAGACTCGAAATTAAGCCATAATAGGCACTCAAAATCGTGTAGGATTCTGCAAGTAGAATCCTACTCTAATTAAAAAGGATAACTTTTCCCCCAAGTCTGTCCAAGTTTTTACTAGGTATAGTGTCACGACCCAGATTTTTCACCCTCGGGAGTCGTGATGACGCCTATTGATAGGAGCTAGGCAAGCCAATTATCAATTAACTCTTTTAGCAAGCATCGACAATGTTAACAACAACGAAGCATTTTATAAATAAAGCGAAAGTCTTAAATATAATTAAACTAGAACAAAATACGAAAATACCACTTCAAACTCTACCCAATACTGGAGTTACTAACTCACGAACGTCTATAGAATACTATATACAAAGTCTGAACAAAGTACAATATTGTTTGTTTCGATACAAGTGATAACAAACTAAATAAAACAGGAAGGAACTCCGGCCTGCGGACGTCGGCTAGACTACCTCGAAAGTTCCTGGACTGAAGACAGCTCCCGATCAGTATACTACTGCTGTGGTCCAAAAGCTGCTCCGGTACCGTGATCTTTGCAAAAGAGCACAGAAGTGTAGCATCAGCACAACCGACCCCATGTGCTGGTAAGTGCCTGGCCTAACCCCGACGAAGTAG